>JBAMJV010006597.1:0-40000 GCA_037951105.1 Echinarachnius parma
GGGGGGGGGGTCCGTTGCGCAAAGAGTCGAGACCAAATACTTTCAACAATTTTTGAGCCCGATTACCGGGATCTTTGACACTTTTTGGTACCGAGATCGGGTTTTAGTCGGTTGTGACCAGGTTTTAGTCGGTCGAGACCAGGTTTTAGACGGTCAAGACCGCTTAAAAGTAGTCTCGAGACCGCTAAAAATGTGAAAAGGGGGGTTCAAACCTCCCCTTACAGCCATTTTCGGGTCAAAGGGGGGAAGGGGGGGGGGGGTTGAACCGCCCAAAATCCCCCCCCCCCCCCCCCTGGGTACGCCTATGCATACAACAAATGTTTTTCTTTTTCACTCGTATAGATACACACAAAAAAATATATCCTTCCTAAAACCTGGGGGGATGATTGTACATGTCATCCCCCCATGTCATCCCCCCCACCTTGTGAGGTGGGGGGGATGCATCCCCCTCATCCCCCCGTTGTCTACGCCCCTGCAGGTGACCCCATGTTTGAGTTCCTGTGCAGTATAGTATGCAGAAACTTTCTTTCATTATTTCAATCTCTAATGCCCGACAGAGCCGACTCGTCCCGATCCGACTGGTTTTCAGCCTGATTTAATACTCAGTATGCGTTGCCTCAGGACTCCGGTTTTTCCAGTCAAGTGCCAGTCGGAGGTCATTCGAGGCCGATTAACATGTTGGATCGGCTCCGACTGAGCGAAACTGACTCTAGCCTGACTGAAAACCAGTCGGATTGGGTCGAGTCGGCTCTGTCTGCGCCGTGCTTAACAGCGCATAGAGACATACGTGATATGCGCGCTATAAATGCATTATTATTATTATTATTATATCATTAGCTAGGTCACTAAGAAAACTTGAGCTCAGATACTCTTTGACTATTACCTTTGGTCGACTACCTTGAGAACGTCCCCCTTTCAAGGATAATTCACCGTCGTTCTTCGCCTCATATGAATACAGGGCTATGAACTCTGCTCCGTCTGCGGACACCAGGGCACAGCTAAAACAATTTGATGAAAAGGGACCAGGGAACAAATTTTAAAAAATTCAGGGAATACTTTTCAAGCTAGCCAGCATGATAATACCATGATAAACTTTGTATTGCATTGAACTATAGATGTGAATTAACATTCATTCAAGGCTGGGACATTTCAATGCTTAATTTATTTTGATTTCATTTAACATGTGTAACGTATTTGGTCTTGTGTAAATTAATTAATTGAATTTAATTAACTTTACTCATGCGATATGGTGTGTACTTGTGCCCCGACCTGGTCAACATTGCGTATTATCTTATTGGCGAGATTACTGATCCAAAATATTCTTGTGCTTCTGTATTTTTCTTTCTTTCTTCTATAACTTTCTAACTCCCAATTTTCTCTCCCTTTTTTTCTCCTTGTCTTGTTTTTTTTTTCATTCTAAGTAGTAGTCATCATTGTTTGTAGACCATTCAATGTTATTTACTGCAGGGGAGAGGTTCCCCTGTAGTATTACTAACTAGTGGTAGTTATAGTAGTATTGATAGTGGTAGTAGTAGAAGCAGTAGTTGTAGTAGTAGTAGTATACATGTATGTAGTTTAAGGTAATGTAAGAGTAACTTTTGAGGGCGCTGCACCCTACAAGCCTTGCTTCTTAGCAGCGCCCTCCATTTTCAACAATTATTTATTACTGATTTGTATATGTTTATTTTAACTATTTCATAACTCCTGTAAGAATGCATTTTGTGTTTCATTTTGTAAATTATACTTTTGTTGAAAATGAAAATAAATGAACTGAACTGAACTGAACTGAACAATGATATTTTTTTTTCATTTTGGGGGCACAATCCCGTTGTATTTTTTCACTGAAAGGGACTTTCATGTTGTGTAGCTCTAGGCAGATTATTTGTCATTTGTTACATTATTCTTTACTTCTGTTGTTCAACTACACACCTTTTTTTCCAAAAGTGATATTTGAGAATTCAGTCCTATGGTACACCAATAGTTAAATGTAGTATTGTTACATTCTTTTGAATGATGTGTGACAGTAACATAGGAAAATAACACTTTATTCATTTATTGCCAATTGATATTGAAAACAATCTAAAAGTGTTCCTAGTATGCTTTTCATTTAATCAAAAGTACTCCAAAATTAGGCGGACATTTGCAAATACCAAAAGAAAACCCATAACATACTTGTGTGATTGTTACCATAAGACAAACATCAAGGTACAAGGGAAGTATGAAAGCTCCCCGCCTCAAAACTTGTAGTGTAGTTCAGTTTTGGTATAGAGGACGCTGCTCGAAGTAATTTGTTTGAGAGATAATGAAAAACTGAGTGTAAAATTCGTTTAAAGGTATGGTGACAAGAAAACTGCCTCAAAATTGGGTTTTACTGTATCTAAGGTAGATTTTCATGAAGATTACTAATACAAACATATTTTCCTCGTGGGAAAACCCGGTAAAATAAAAAAAATCAACTTGTAAATTCTCTTTCGGAACCCCCGTAAAAAAAACTGAGTCCCGGGCGAACAAAAAATGACGTCATCTTTGTGACGTCACCGGCAGGCAATCGCAGTTTAGCTCGGTCATAGACGTACACGCTGAGTACAATACTCACGTTGACACAGAGATATTATTTCCATTTGTTTCAATATTTGCAAACATTTGTTCAGGTTTATATCATGGGACGATATACACTCAGATGTGTAGCTGCATCCTGCTACAATTCATTTCTTAGCAATTCTTAAGCATTTTCAGTAAAACCTCAATTTACAAGCAAAAACGAGTTTGTTTTACAAGTAAGTCATAGGCTCTGCATGTAAACAATGCACATTCCTCCGCGTTGCGGTCTGCAAGTGATGTCATGAATCGGGTGACACGTGCGCACATTTCCGCTCTGCTATAAATGACTTTTTTAAGGAGCATGGAACGCCGATGCGTAATAAAGCAAAAAAGTTGCATGAAATTTACCTTTTTTTTTCCAACTTAAGGATTTCTTTGAAAAAAAGAGTGTGGTATATCAATAAAGGCACATATTTAAAGCTATAAACCTGAATCAAAGCCGGGATTGCACCCCTCCTTTAAATGGTTCTAACCAATGCGTTTTTGCTCTTTTTTATGATAACAGGCTTTTTACTAAATCATTTGTAGTTTGTTATTCCTTTCGAGCATGGTGGAGTAATTTATATCTATTAGTTTGTAATGTAATGGTGCAGGTTTTGGTTACTAAAATTTAGTTTGGCCAAAACTGTACTTTCTAAACCAAAACTCAACTATCCCTTTAAGGTGCTACAATATCGAGACTCACGGGGTGGTTGTTCGTTCGCTGATGCTTTCCTCAAGACGTTGTTATCCCTGTTGTTTTGGTTCTTTTGTCCCGGCACTGTTATCGTGCTGCTAGGATCCACCTGGCTTCCATTCCGTCCAGCCTCTCTGCTCCGACCGGTAAACAGTTTTCGCAAAGCGTTCCCCATTTCTGTCTTCTCTTTTTTAGAATATAATAATAAGTGTATGAAGCTCTAGTTCACAACATGTGGTAAGGCACAACTGTCAATCTGTCCACCTCGCTCCTAGTTGTTACCATGTACGGTAATATTTGTCCTTCTTCCTATACGTATGTCGTGTCCTTGATCTTTTATCTCTACACCTGCCAAAAGCTTAACATGCACAACTTCTGAAAGTAATTTTTCTGTTCTCGCAACGGTATTACGCGTAGCTTTAGTCCACAACATATGATTAGCCAATACTATGCAACCTCTCAAAATCAGTCATAGTTTTCACTGTGCTATCCTTTTCCACTCTGCGGGTTTCCTTGGTGTGTCTCTATATACTCTCACTGGCCAAAGGCGTACAAGATTATGACGCAATATTCTGAATTGGTCCCGATTTCACAAATCATTCCAAATTTGTCCCTCATTGTAGTTCTCAATGTATGAATGACTTCAATGTATCTGACCTCATTTCCTGACTATTGGAACAGGAACATTCGAAAGAAGGAAATAATTCCGACCTCATTCTCAGTCTTTCTAAACAGAAACATTCAAAAGAAGGAAATAAGATATACCTCTGACTTAAATTGATCAATATCACTTCCTCGAATGACATCAAGGTGGGTGGCAAATGTATGCACTTGTTTCAAGTTCTTTGTAATACAATATGACACCATCCGGCGGAGAGGAAATGGCTCAAGTACAGTTCCAGATGAACAGTGACGTAGCTACGGGGGCTTGGTGCAGGGGGGGGGGGGGGATACATGTTCCACCAGCCAATAATTTGAAGGAAAAAACAATAACAATCAAAGGGGGACATTTTTTTTTAATAAAGAAATACACAAGATGAAAAAAAAGAAAAACAATTTAAAAATAAAAGGGAACATTTTTAGAAAAAAACAAAGAAGAACATAGGATTTGCCCCCCCCCACCCCCCCTCCAAAAAAAAAAAAAAAAAAACACAATAATAATAATAAAATCAGCCCGACCACGCTACGCCAATGCGGATGAACTCACAATTCTGATTTATCTACAAACTTGTTCATGTGTTCATCAGAACACTTCTTATGATCCTACTACAAATGTACAAATGATGTATATTAAGTGGCGTAGCATGGTCTAATTGATTGGGCTGGGGATGGGGGAGGGGGCACACAAATTATTGGGGCCACACCTTATGTATTTATTTTTTTCTTCAAATTATTGGGGGGCACGGGCCCCACCGAAATCTCGACCGACAAACGCGCGGCCGCCACACAATTTGGCGTATATATTAGAGCTGAGTCAAATCGAATGGCTATTCGATATCCGACCGTGAAGGTCGGATACCGAATACAAATTTTCGGATACGAATATCCGAAAAAAAAAAAAAAAAAAAAAAAAAAAAAAAAAAAAAAAAAAATCGTTTTTTTTTTTTTTTTTTTTTTTCCCGTTTAATTTTGTAATCCCTATTCGATAGATTCGATCCAAAAATGGCACATTGAACCCTGCTTATCTATTGCTAAAGTTAAAAGTTAAGGTATTTTACATAAATTCACAAATAAACAAAACAAATAATAAACCAAAGGGAAGAGGATTAATATACAAGTGGTATAATGAGTGCCAAATTTAGAAGAATCTATGATGAGATATCAAAGTATTTCATCTTGACAGCAGTTTGTACACTAACATCACACTATACTGCCGATTCTAATTGAAAAAAACGGACAGAATATCTATTTAAAAAAATTATGAAAAAAAAAAAAAAAAAAAAAAAAACACGACTCATATTCGAAATTCAAAATATCCGGTTTGACTCAGCTCTAGTATATATATACATGTATATATAGCCCAAGCTCCGTCTTTGGACGCTCGCGACGTATCACTATTATTACCCCGGTAAAACCAGCACACAAAGTGCACATTTACCCGTCCCTTGTGAGCATTCCAACCAAGCAACCTCGAAGGTGCACACAGTGCTAAGGAACTCCGTTCCATCCTTCCTGATACCCATAGGCGTACCCAGAGGGGGGGGGGGGGGCGCTTGGGGGGTTACACTCCCCCCCCCCCCCCCCCCCTTTGACGAAATTTGTTTTACTGTTTTTTTTACCACTTGTTGCTGGTCTTGAGACCACATTTTAGCGGTCTTGACCATTATTACCAATGGTCTCGGCCTCGAAAATTCCAAAGGATCCTGGTCTCGGCCTCGAAAATGTTGAAAATTATCGGTCTCGGCTTCGAAAATTTTCAACGCGCAACCCCCCCCCCCCCCCCCCCCCCCCCGCTTACATGATTCTCAACCAATGGTCTTGGTCTCAACCTAGAAAGATTTGTGACCGGTCCTGGTCTCGGCCTGGAAAATTGTGAATGTACTCGGCCTCGGCTTCGTAAATTGTCTACGGACACCATCCATCCATCCATCCATCCATACATCCATACACCCATATGTATACATCCATACATGCATGCATTCATCCATACATACATCCATCCATCCATCCATCCATCCATCCATCCATCCATCGATACATACATCCATCCCTCCATCGATCCATGATCCATCCATCCATCCACCCATCCATTCATCCATACATCCATCCATCCATGTATCTATCTATCTATCTATCTATCTATCTATCTATCTATCTATCTATCTATCTATCTATCTATCTATATATATACTGTATAGAAATAAAAAGTCAATGAAATAAACTCGGAAAGACGCTAGAATTCCTTGGTAAATAATTTATTCAATTACTTTAGACCGGTTTCTTTCTTTTCAAAAAAGTATATATGTTTATATATACTGCTCACAAAAAAAAAACCGGACACTTGTATAAAACAAAATATTTCATATTCAATTACGATGGAATAAATGACATTGTATATCACATTAAAGATAAAATGACCCTCTTTAACATTGGCATAAAATACAGATGAAATCATTCATGCATGACTTGTCACGGTCAATTAACCACAGCAAGGTCTGTTTTCAAAAATAGCAAAAATGGAACATCCACTTGACCATATAAATGTTGATAAATCGCAAACGAACTGTTTCCTATTCTTTCTTTTAATTTGTTCGTATTAGATGATTTTATTTGTATATTATATAACTAGTTTTTGTTTTATAATACTCAATTATTTGTTGTGTTTTATACACTTTGAATTGCCTGTTGATGTATTTTTGTATATATATATTTGTTGTTGTTGTTGATTATGGAAAATACGCATCCCTGTGCTATTTGTGAAAAATCGGTCAAGCAAAACCAAAAAGGACTTTTATGTACTACATGCAATCAATTGGTTCACATATCGTGTTCAAGTGTACCAAAGGATAAATATAACGATGAATTCGAACAATTTATTAATTGGGAATGTTCAAAATGTATTTTCCAATACCTTCCATTTCTAAAAGAACATGATATTTTTTTTATAATACACATAATAATGTGGAAGCTCTTGATGATAGACAGAGTTTAAAACAAAATGATAGTCTGAAGTATGATGTTTTATGCGACAAGGGATTATAATTTCTACAATTGAATGTAGTCAGTTTGTTGAGGAATATAGATGAAATACGATGTATTTTATATGAAAGTGATATAAATATGTTTGCCTTAAATGAAACTAGGCTCGATGAGAGTGTTGGAGAAAATGAAATTAATATTCCTTGTTATACTATTGTAAGGAAGGACCGCAATAGAAATGGCGGTGGTGTATTTATGTGTATTCATGAGAGTATTAATTACACAGTTATAGAACATGATTATTTTAGTTCGTTAGAAGTTATTATGATAATTATTCGGCAAAAACACGTAAAACCAATATTATTTTGTAATTGGTATCGCCCACCAAGCTCGAAAAGTGATATTTTTTATTCTTATGAAAAGTTATTGAGCTTCGCAGGAAGTTTTGATTGTGATTTTGTTTTAATGTGTGACATTATTTGCGATATAAAACAAAAAACGTTAAGTTGGGAAACAAAGAAATATAATGATATTAATAACATATATTGTATGAATCAAATTAATACTCTTGAATATATGCACGTTGGAATGTGTCGAAAAGCGTTACTCCATTGCAAACGCCTGATTATCGTTGCTTGGCAATACTTTCACGTGGTACGATAACTCGATGCCCTTCTCACACACGTCATCGTTTCCGATAATCTTCACGTTGTTGTCGTCGTCGTCGTCGTCGTACGTTTTCCTTGGAGTGAAAACAAAACAAAAGTTTAGGATTGCAGACGTTCTTACTATACAAAATCATTTATTATTAAACGTAGAAAATTGTCCAGAATTAAATTAATTAAACATTCGATTTTTTAAAAGATGAATCATTTATTGTGCCCTTTGCAGATTTGTTTTTAAAAAAATGTTCAGATCATTCGGCTTATGTCGAATGTATATAGCTTAATATTATGACTAGCACACACATTGTAAAGGATTTCATGGGAAGTACCAGCATAGAAGAACTTCTTGGCTTAAAGGTTAGAGCACCGGTTTATATAGCAATTTGGTTTGTGGTTCGATTCCTGGTCTAAACTCTGAACCCATTTTCTTTGCTTATTTCTTTATTTTCAAAATTATTACTCTATTATGTCTTTTCTTTTGTTTCATATATTCGGGGGACGGGGAGGTGCATGTTACGCCGGGGAGGTTCATGTTACGCCACTGCATGCAAACCTTTGCTCTTACACTTACAGGCCTCCGATATAATCGTAGGTGAAAAATATACTTAATTGAAAACTGTTTTGTTTTTCTTCAATGTATGGGTAGATACGCCACTGCATGCAAACTTATGGGTCTTCGGTTTAGGTTAGATATTGACTTGACATTAAGCTTATACCGTCCCAGGTTTTCTCCCTCCAGTCTGGTCTCGGGCAGTTTCCTCCCCATGGTTTCCGGGAGAAAGAGAGACACGAGTCCCGCTAGGACGGTGAAGGAACCAAAGATGACGAGAGGAAAGGGTGCCCAGTACTTGCTGAGGGTGAGGATGAGTGGAGCGACCATGTTTGCCACCCTAGAGAACATGGAACAGGTTCCAACAGCTATGGCCCTGGAAATTAGACAATTGCAGAAAATGTCATATATTGTATTACGCAAATCACTATTGATAATGTTTTTTTATTGATATTGCATGTAATATCGATGTTGATATTCTAACGATTGATTGGTGGGGAAGGGTGTCCAGCACTTGCTGAGTGTGAGGATGAGCGGAGCGGCCATGTCGGTCATTCGAGAAAACATCGAACAGGTGCCCACAGCTATGGCCTTGGAATGTTGACAATTGAGGAAAAACTTAATTGATTTGAATGAAAATAATGAATGAATGCATTAATGCATGAATGAATGAATGAATTAATGAATGAGTGAATGAATGAATGATTGAATGAATGAATGAATGCATGATTGATTGAATGAATGAATGAATGAATGAATGAATGAATGAATGAATGAATGAATGAATGCATGCATGATTGAATGAATGAATGAATGAATGAATGAATGAATGAATGAATGAATGAATGAATGAATGAATGAATGAATGAATGAATGAATGAATGAATGAGTGAATGAATGAATGAATGATTGAATGAATGAATGCATGATTGAATGAATTCATGAATGAATTCATGAATGCATGAATGAATAAATGAATGATTGAATGAATGAATGCATGATTGAATGAATGAATGAATGCATGATTGAATGAACGAATGAATGAATATATGAATCAATGAATGAGTGAGAGAGTGTGTGAATAATGTATTAATTTATTTATTATTAATGTATAACTCTTATTACGAAAGTGACACAGTGTTCATATATAAATTCATAACAAGCTAACAATCAGAATAATTAGGTAAAGTTAACAAACAAATGGTTTAAAATGTTTTACGTTTAGAGCGGCTTTCTGGCGAGAGCAATTGCCAAACAACCAGGGTGTATTCTGAAAACCATTTTAGGATAACATTTTTTGTATCTACGTCACTAAAATATTTTAGCCTAATCAGAATTCTGAAACTGTACTTAAGGAATAGCGATTTGCAAAAATATATTTTAGAGACGTAGATGCAATAAACTTTAACTTTAAAAATCGTTTTCAGAATACACCCCCTGACGAATAAGCTATGGTTGCTTTGAATCGATGATCACTTAACATCTTTGGAAGCTAAGTGACTCAATTACGTAAGAACAAACCCCCAAAACAACAAACCTGATTTCCGTCGGGTACAGCTCAGCTGTGTAAAGATATGTAACTGAAAAAGCACCCGATATGCCGAACTTGCCCACCATAGCTACCACTGTCAACCAGGTTCCGGGTGCTAGGTCAGAGACAGTTCAGAAATCGATATAGTTATGCAGCATACAAGCCATACATAGTTATTGTTATTAAAATATTGCCATGAATGGTCACTTGTGTTGTACATGTAGTTATACATTATTATATTCCACATACTAAGAATCTTGCTCTACGATTGGTCAAAAGTTAATCACGTGATGAAATATAGTTTCGCCCATCATTGATGGGAGAAGAAAAGTTCGTTACACAGTGTAGATATTTTGGGTGAAAGTGCGTTGCACTCACTAAATAGTCGGTAAAAGTGCGTTGCACTGTGTATATATTCAATTGTTAGCGCGCAAGTATACGCGTGAGCGCGTTAGTGCGCAGAAAGGTAGCGCGCTGATGCGCAACGTTTGCGCGCAGCTACGCTTATTAGACAATGGTATAAGTGACTTTTAATCATAAATCTTGTTCATGTGCAGGATTGACGAAATTAAAATAAAAGTCTCGATCAATTGCTCAATATTCCATCTTTTTAGCCCTTTGTGTTAGTTATAGGTCGTTTGTGATCAAAATAATTGATGTGGAATATAAAGCAAATAATTACCTTTTGGTTTCAGGCGATGGCAAACTATCACTTCCTCGGCGATCTGAATGTATACGCTATCTTTCCTCAGCTTCGCTTCGGAAAGATAGCTACATCCAGATCGCCTCGGAAGTGATAGTTTGTCCAATCACCTTCACCTACGGTAATTATTTGCTTAGGCAATGTGTAATGATTAATGAATGTAAACTTGACAATTTAAAGCGATTTCAGCATACTGAGTCAATGCCGACTCGGGCCGAGTGACATAGCATTGGAGTAGAGGCAATCGCCCCCTAGTTATTTAACAAAATACTGAAAAAAAAGTGTTATTATTCTTTTAAAAACATGCATGCAGTGTGCCCCCTTCCCAAATCACTAGGACCACGCTACGTATGCCACTGGGGTGGATGTGATCCGGACAATGTCCATGGTCTTGCAACTATACAGGGTGGCCCAAAAAAAACGGAACGGGGCACTTCCCAAAATATAATACCACAATGTTTATGTTCATCGGATAGGGTGTCCTTTCCAATGAAAAACGATACCAAGAACAGTAATTTTGGTCAGGTCGTTTTTGTTTAAGGACGCAGTGAGTGAGACCATGTCAGGTGCCGATTTATGTCGATTTCGACCTAGTCAATGCCAGTTTAACCGCACTCCTTGCCCGATACCGTTGTCGTCCCTACGTACAACATACACAGCCTGATCCTTGACCTTATTGATAACGGTGTAGGGATGCTCCTCCCACCTATCCGCGATCTTTCTCCTACCCCGGAGGTTCTTGTTTGCGACAATCACTTTGTCGCCTACCTTAAAGTCTATCCCCTTTGATTTCTGGTCATACGCCCTTTTCTGCTTCGTCCTCGCCTGGTCAGCCGCAGTGTTAGCAGCGCGGAACGCATCCTCCAGGCCTTCTCTGACTTGGTGGACGTACTCGGCTTGTCCTTGGGTCGCATCCCTGTCCGCATCCATGTCCAGTACCAAGTTAGCTGGGGTCCTCGGTTCTCTCATGAACATCAGGTAGTGAGGCGTGAATCCAGTCGAAGAGTGGCATGTTGCATTGTATGCGAAGGTCATGGCGGATACATGGTCTTTCCATCGCGGTTTCTGTTCGGGTAGTAGTGTCCCCAACATGTCGAGCAGGGTTCTATTGAACCTCTCCGTCATACCATTCCCCTGGGGGTGATAGGGTGTGGTCCTGCTTTTGTCGACGCCCAGCAGACTGCACAGCTCTTTGATGACGGCGGCATCAAAAGATCTACCCTGGTCGCTGTGAATTCTCTCAGGGATTCCATAGTGCACAGCATAATTCTGCCACAGGGCTCTAGCGACGGTCAGTGCAGTCTGGTCTCTGGTCGGGTAAGCTTGGGCGTGACGGGTGAAGTGGTCGGTGATCACCAGGATATTTTCTATCCCACCCATAGATGATTCGAGGGACAGGAAATCAAGACATACCAGTTCGAGGGGGCGGGTCGACCTGATGCTCTCTAGTGGGGCTCTGGCATGTGGGTCTGGTGTCTTTCGCAGGGTGCACCGCTTGCATCGCTGTACATATGAGCGCACCTCTGCAGCTAAACCTGGCCAGAAACAGCGGGATTGTAGGAGATGAAGAGTCCGCTCATATCCTGGATGTCCCATCTTGTCGTGAATGCTGCGTAGAACTTGATTCCGTTGTTTCCTTGGGAGAACAGGTACAGCTGTCTTACTCTCTTTAGCTCGGTACAACAGCATCCCGTCCTTCAGCTCGAGGTGCTCCCATTTCCCAAGTAGTCTCCTTACTAGCCGCGTCTCGTTGCGGCTCTGCCGTCGGCTAGGCCTCTGTCCATTGGAGATCCATTCAGCCACCTTTCGCACA
Source organism: Echinarachnius parma (assembly GCA_037951105.1). Lineage (NCBI taxonomy): Eukaryota > Metazoa > Echinodermata > Echinoidea > Clypeasteroida > Echinarachniidae > Echinarachnius > Echinarachnius parma. Next base: position 12,179 of record JBAMJV010006597.1, read on the forward strand.
GCTGTATGTGCTTCCTGTGTTGCTATTATCTCTTGGGCGCCAATTCTTGCTTCAAGCTTAGTCGACTTCTGACCCACCGTTTGCTCCGACGTTGAAGCATGAGCCGCCATGTTGAACGCAGTGGCTTTGTGAGATGTCGCGACTTCTATCCTTCCCAGCGGCCTATGTCTTCTCAGAAACACTTCGTCGCTGGAAAGGTTGGTAACCGTCATCTTTACTCGGCCATTGTTGATTTCTGCGAGCGTTGACTCTGCTTTGATGCTCACCAGTTCTCCATTCGCTTCGACCAGGGCTGTGAAGATCCTTCCACGGGTAAAATGTGGGGCAACTGCATCAACGTCTACCTGCTGACCGGGGCGTAGTACTAGTGGTTTCCTCCCTTCATAGCGCACAACTCCTACGTGACCCGAGCGGTCTGCCAGGTCGAGCCCGTCGCCGTTCATAGCCTCGAATGCTACGAAGCAGGGCATCGAAGAAGCCTTCACGAAGTGCATGAACTTCCGCCCGTGTTTGCTGTGTAGCTGGTCCCGAGAGGCGCGGAGAGCATTAGTCCCAAGCAGGCAAGAGGTCTTCCCCGTCTTCTGAATCGCTGGGACGACCAAGGCAGGAACCGACTTCAGTCTCGTCCCCAGGAACTCGATGTCTAGTAGGATGACACCTTCATACGGGACGGCTTTGCCACCAGCACCTTCCAGCTGAATACTGGTCTGTTTGATCTCTCGCTTTCGAAGCACGGGGTGATTTCTCACGTAGTCTGCGGTGATGGTGGTTACCTGTGAGCCTGTATCTAATATAGCGTGGCACTGCTGATCACATATAGTGATAGCCACGCTATTTACTGGACCCACCAACTCTCCACCTCTGGACTGCTCCTTCTCTTCTCGGCTCTCGCTCAGCTCAGCTTCCTTAGGGCAGGATTGGTTGAGGGAACCCACAGAATGCCCTCCATCTGTGGGTCGTTCTAGTTTAACGCCTGCTGGGATGGGACACCTTGCATCTGCCGTTGATTAGGGCAAGACCTTGAAAAGTGGCCCGGCTGTCCACACGTGTAGCAGACACTAACCTGCGGTCGCCTTCCTCCTCGTCCGGCGCCTATCCCTCTGTCATCATGGGGGCCTCTGGGTTGCTGAAGCGGGCTCTCGAAGGGGCCTCTGGGTCGCTGAAGCTGGCTCTCGAAGGCAGCTATCCTCTGGCGATTCTCCTCCATGGCCCTGTTCACTGAATCCATGGCCATGTTCACCGACTCCATCTGCTGTTGCTGGGTCGTAACCAGCTGATGCATAGCTCGTGTCAGCTCATCGATGGCTCGGTTCTCGGGTGGGGCGGTATGTCTCAGCTCTGCTTGTTTCAGCTCTGCCTGTCGCACCTCCTGTCTGTAGACCTGGGCTGAGTTCTGACGTTCCTCCTCCTCGATGACGCGCAGCTCTCTCCTCAAGTCGCGGAATGTCATCTCCCGAGGCCGCATCGGTGCAAGTCGAGCCTTCACTCCGAGATCCCGTAGACCGTGCATGAACTGGATGCACAGCATGCTGTCACGTGCCACTTGCTCGACCATCGCTGCTCTCTCTCCTCTGTCCTTCGCGACCCGCAGCTTTGCCTCAAGAGCGACAGCATACTCGGTTGCTGTCTCGTTTGAGTGCTGGACCCGTGCGTAGAAACTCGCCATCGGTGAGGTAGTGTAGTCCGCATCGCCATACTCCTCCAACAGCTCCCGAAAGGCTGCAGCCGGTGTGAGGCATCGGTCGCTATCCAGCTCCAAGTTCAGGATGAGGTCACGAGCCCGTCCTCCAGTGTGTCGAACGATCTCGTTAAACTGCACATGTGGAGGCATTGGACCTTTTGACTCAAGTACATACTTCATGTCCCTGACCCAATCCTCCACCTTAAGTCCTCCCTTGCCGCTGAATGTAGATACTGGCTTCACCTGGTGCGATGTCACGTATCGTGGTCCACTGCTCAATGCTAGCTCTGCCATTGACGGCATGGGGTCTAACCCTGCAAGTTGAAGAGGTGTAGCTGCCCTATACCGGTCCCACTCGGGTGCTGGTCCGATGGTTGTCGTTCCTGCTCTCAGCGGTGAGCACGTCTCACCTCCGATGGGAGTTGACAAGTTCAGTGGGATGGGCGTCTCCATGTTGATTCCTGTAACCTTGCTATGCTGTGTCAGGCTTATCATATTAAAAATATTCCCTTTTTGGCCTATTCAATTTATTCAAGTTATCCCAATTTGGCGAGTTATTGTTAATTTTCAACAGTATTTCTTTTCAGTCTTCCCGGGTTTCGGCACCAAAATTATGTGACCTGCGAAACTGGTCCGCAGGTATTAAAATAAATTAATCAATAAATCATATAAAAAACCTAACAAATCTATCCCTGGTTCATTTACTAGAAGACTTTATGGAAAGGAAAACACTGAAGACAATAACTTAACTTTAAACTCTTTATTAAATTCCAAAATATAAAACACCAAAACATAAACGAAAACTAAAAGAGAAAACCTAAAAGCCAAAACGATAAAAACTAAAACTTTATCTTGAAACCAAAAACTAACGACTAAGACCTAAAACCTGACCGAAAACGGAAAACTTAAAGGACATAAAACTGAAACCTTAAAAAGCAAACTAAAACTCGAAACCTGACACAACACAGTTTTATACAGATTACAGCGTAACCATCAACACCTGTGAAACAAAAGAACAAAAACATATAATGAATCAACACATTTAACTAAATCAAAGTGTCAATTACATCCCGCAACTACATACCTGTGCAATATGAAACAATTACCAAATAACTAAGTGAACTTTAATTACAAACACTTTATAACCGTGATAACTAAGATGGTTCAGAACAAATATCTACTCGTATTCACTGTCAACTCTCACAATAATACTACGCTGAAAGCTACACTATATATTGAACTTAAATGAAGAATAATCTCACTGTAAAACTATAATTATAACAAATGCAACTACATATATAAATCAAAGAAGAATCTCGCTGACCATGACCATCTATCACTGATAAGTGAATTGAACACCAACTATACATTCGATATCGACTCCAACATATATTAAATAAGAAGCTCACACTCTCTTACAACCAATGTACATACTCAAATACAAACTTATATAAAATATATAGTATTCACCTTATAATCAGCAATGCAAGGACAGCTTCCACCAGCACTACACTAACAAAATGGCTTTCAGGTCCACTGGTCCAGGATCCAACTTCACAACACGGTTACTTTTACGAGGAATGATATTAGCTTTCTAACACCTCATATTTATACCTTTTCTCTAAAAGCAAGATTCAAGTTGTTAGTAAACACCAAGCAAACTTGATGTAACTAAGAAAGATGACATAAAAGAAGAGGATATAACGCAGAACAAAGAGGGCATTGAACTTGTCCTGAGTTGGGCTTGGGGCTGGGGGAGTGTTTGAATAGGGCTGCCCAGCAGCTTAATACAAGGCGGGTTTTATGGGGGACATGAATAGGGGCGATGCAGGGAGGATCAATAGAGGGGTGGGTATGAATGAAAAGGGTAGACTCATAAACTGACCAACTTGGCTTTCTTCCATCCTGTCTACCAACGTTATACTGAGTACAGAACTAAAATGATATAACATTACGATAAAATATTACAGAAATATATATTCAAGTGTTCCATCCTATAAATATATATTACGGTACAAAATTACCACGACACTTGCATTAATTATGGTCAAATGTTGGTTATTATGCAATCATAGTAATTAACATAATTAACATTTTTTTCACTTAAAACACGGTAAAATCACGGTAAACATGTAATGAACCTCACGTATGCCTCATACATGTACATCTACTTTGTGAAATACAAGGCCATCGAATTGATATCAACATCATGATTAATGCAGGATTTTGGTTATTTGATGTATCAACCACAATAAGTTTTTGATGATTAATGATTATTGTGATACGAACTCCAGTGTACCTCAATAAACAAAAATAATTAAAAACGTTAAAGGGACTTAGTAACATTGTCAAAATCCTCAAAATCCAATTGAAATTCTAGCAGTTCCCTCATACCTTGTTGTATATATTCTTATTAACAAAAAAAGCACGGGACAGGTTTCGGTTTGTAAAATTTCCCTTTCGTTAAAAAGATATTTACGATTGAAGTGTTCAGATGTCAAATTATCCAATGGATCGTCAGAACTGTGTGCAAAGTGATTGCAATGAGTTAGTGAATGTCACTTTGCATTTTTGCTCATTACTCGGCCATATAAAGTCCATTTAACTTGAAATGTTCACACCACACCCAGTGGACATATCAGATACCAACAATATACATTGTATCAACCACTCATCGCGTTTTGCACATGTCATGTCAACAAAGTTACTAGATCCCTTTAATGTAAATCCAACTCACGTGTTAAGGCGTGTGAGGGTAATGGGGTAGAACCAAGAGTATTATTCAATTAAAGGGACAAGCTCTCTTTTGCAAGCCAAATTTCAAATGTTTCGAGGTTATTGTCTTATATATGAAAGAAAATGTCATTTAACAGCATGCCTGAACAAAATTAGAGCTTGAAATCTCTTTATCGTGGAGTTTTTGGTCCCGTTGCAGAAAGAAATACAATCGATAGTATATAAGTTATAATTGATTGTAAGTCAGAAACTTTGCGCGTTTCAACCAATCAAATTCAGAACACATGATATGACTTACAATTAATTGTAACTAACAATCGATTGTAACTCTTTCTGCAATTGAGCCCTTTTCTGTTGGAAAGAAGACATGTCCCCTTCATCACCATTTAAAGGGATCTAGTAACTTTGCAAAGAGTGATAATTATGTGGTTGATACAATGTATATTGATGTTATCTAATAATGTCCACTGGGTGTTGTGTGAACATTTCAAGTTAAATGGACTTTATATGGCCGAGTAATGAGCAAAAATGCAAAGCGACATTCACTAACTCATTGCAATCACTTTGTACACGGTTGGATAATTTGACATCTGAACACTTCAATCGTAAATATCTTTTTAACGAAAGGGAAATTTGAAAAACCGAAACCTGTCCCATGCTTTTTTGTTAATAAGAATACAACAAGGTATGATGGAACCGCTAGAATTTTAATTGGATTTTGAGGATTTGGACAATGGTACTAAATCCCTGTGCGATAGTAATTATCATGAAACGATGTGTCAACAAATGAAATGTTAATGACCGACATTAGATAAAACACACAAACGCACATGTTGTAAATGAGGCATTTTACTTGTGGCTATTATACTGATTTACTCATGGCCTCAAACATTTCACATTTATTGCGAAGCTATAAAAGAAGGTTAACAAATTAAAGCGATAGTTAACAAGTTATGATGTCTGAAAAATATTACAGGGTCCCAATATGTACACTCAGTTTATTGCTGTATCTGCGTAAATATATGGAGTATAATGCAAGTTGCTGATAGGGATAAAATACTTCGTAGATAGATTTCCAAATATTGACAATCTATAATATAGATAATTATGATCCTATTTACCTAAGCATTTTTACAAGTGTTCACTACTCTACAAACCGATAACCCAGCGATGGCGTAGCTCGGTTAGATCGATTGGGAAAGAATATGGATTATTGGGGGCACGCCCTCTATTTCAAAAAGGGTTTATCCCTTGTTTGTTATTGTTTTTGTCTAATCATTAGGAGCACGCCCACACCCCCCCCCCCCCACCCCCCTCCTCTCCAATGACCAGGCCCTTCGCCACTGCACATCAGTATTATAGAAGTCATGTTAAAGGGATCTAGTTACTTTGAATACAAAACAAAACAAGATGAGTGATTAATGGAATTTGTATTTTTTTTTCTTTTTTTTTTCCAGAAATGGGCGGAACACCCTAGTCAGCACAGCTGTTTTTCATAGGGGTCCATCTAATATGAGCCAAGAAATGAGAAAAGTGCAAATTGATATTCACTAACTCATTGCACTTACTTGTACACGGCTAAAAGTATCCCGTAGACAGTTTAACATCTGAACACTTCAATCATACATTATCTTTTGAACGAAATTAAAATTTTCAAACTGAAACCTGTTCTGCGCTTTTAATGAATATGAATATGAATATGATAAAGTATGAAAGAACCATTACATTTTCAAGTCAGATTTGAGAATTTGGACAATGTTACTAATTCCCTTTAAACGTTGACTTTGCACGATCAGTGGCGGATCTACGGGGGGGGGGGGGGGTTAGGGGTTTAACCCCCCCCCCCCCCCCCCCCCCCCCCTTGGGCTGCCAAGTGAAAATGTGATGTGCATAGAAAAACGCCATCATGTGTCCAGACCCAGACAGTATCCGCATCGTCATTTGGTCAACCCCCCCCCCCCCCCCCCTTAGCAAAAAGCTAGATCCGCCCCTGACGATTCTAAGCATCCTGCACCCATCCGGCACGTATTCCACATTCATATACAAGATAATCTCGATATAACGTAGAGCGCAGTGTTAAAAACAGTGGCATCCGTTAAATGTGCATTCTTTTTGCAGATAGAGAAATAAATATGATTTCAGTTGTATCTTTGTTTAACGTGATATAAAGCAAGATGACACCACATGTGTTGTTCTGATAATCACTTTTTCCAGGAGGCTGATTTATGTTGCCCGAAAACAACGATCCCCGTTTTACCCTAACAAGCAAAAACATAAATATTATGGTCTCTACACTAACAAGCCCGAAAATGATATATCTCTTGGAATTTTACCCGAATATGACATGATTTGGCCCGAATATAGGACATTGATTTGTCCGAATGTGACATGATTTTGCCCGTATGTGACAGGCTTTTGCCCGAATATGAAACGAGTTTGCCCGAATGATTATGATATGAGTTTACTCAAATGTGACAACATGCGTTTGCCCCAGAAAGACATGCAATTTGACTGAATATTTTGATATGAGCTTACCCAAATAATTATATGACATAATTTCCCCTGAATATAATATAAGTTAAGCTGACTATGACATGCTTTCTGAATATGGTATAAGATTGCCCAAATATGACGTACTTTCGCCCGGTTGGTTTTTGTTGCTTTCTATCCAAATTGACCTTTCAGTATTACTCATAGCTTGTCTTAAATATCGTTTCTCATGAGTGGATCTTAAACGAGCCCCACACAAAGACACTACTTTTTCATCAACTTTGTCTTTTAGCGTATAGTATAGGGTGGGTGTTATTCCGTCGCCAGAAATGTTCGAGGCCGAGACCACTGGGTGAGAGTAGTGTAAGCGGGCGGGGGGTGTGGGGGGGGGGGGGGGTACGTTCAAGACTATTTTGTTATGTCTTATGATATTCTAGGCCGATAGAAACTGGAACCGAGTCCGGTAAAAAAAGTGTACCCGTGACCGACATAAAACTAAACCAAAACAGTCATTTTTTCGACATAGGTGGTGTTTGAACCTTCCTAACACCACCCCCTCCCCCTCCCCCCCCCCCCCCCCGGGTACGCATATGGGTTTGGATAAAGGGAACATCCGCAAATATAACTGAATCTTTTAACTGTCTCATTGGAAGCAACTATAGAGTACAGAAGCCCTGACGTCATACAAATATATTTTTAGATTTTCAAATTTGAACTTCATTTTCGGAAAGAGCATAACAAAATAATGTCCAAATACCGAAAATCAATTGAATATGTTCGGTATTTTCTGATATATGCCCATCCGAATGAATTTTGTGTCAATAGGCAATCAGTGTTATAGTGCCCTGGTTCATAACTTTATAAACCAGAGCACTATAACACTGCATGATTGCCCATTGAAGTAAAACTCATTCGGATGGGCATATCTCAGCCAATACTTAATATATTCAATTGATTTTCGGTATTTGGGCATTATTTTGTATGCCCTTTCGGAAAATGAAGTTCAAATTTGCAAATTATAAAAATAGATTTGATGACATCACACTTCACCACTATATAGCCCACCGCACACATCAGAGCCGACTCGATCCAATACGACTGGTCTTCAGTCAGGCTTTAGAGTCGGCTCCGCTCAGTTGTAGCCGATTCAACATGTTGAATCTGCCTCGAGTGATTCCCAGCTAGCTCTTGACCGGTAAAACAGGAGTCCTGAGACAACGTAGGCTAGGTATACTAAGCTGAACCGACTGATAAGCAGCCGGATTGGATCGAGTTGGTTCTATGTGCGGAGGGCTCAAGGCGATTGTACTGATTTTGACTGAAATCAAATACATAGAATGATCTTTATAATTTACACATTTAGCGTTTTGTCTTGTATACTGAGAAGCTCTGGATATGAATATCAAGAGGAGTATACAATTATTTTAGAGTAATCATATGAAAATATTAAAATTGACTTCGCGCATTCCATCACACAATTGTATAACATTTGATAAATCGACTTGTTAAAAGAAAAATCGATATATAATACCAACAACAAAATCAAAGACAAGACTAGATGTTGGTCTTACCTCGCACCAATGATCAACGGATGCACTGATAAACACCTGAATATTGGACATCCATGAGTTCGTGCAAACCACTACGCAGACGATGGCGTAAACCCATATCTGGTACCTCCCAAACTCCCCCAGTATTTTTAGAATATCGTCAAACTTCATATCTTATTTTCCCTAAAACAGGCTACCTCGGGAGAGAAAGCTCATACGTTGTATACGTAGAATCTATCCAGGCCTGTTCAACACAAGTAGTTCAGTCCCTATAATTATACTGAATGAATATAGGCTGCAAAGGTTGACTAACTGGCGTTTCTGTTTTTTTGTTTTGTAACCGCGCGTCTTATAGATCATCGACGCAGCTAGTTTATATCAAGTATGATAATACATTATTTGCACTTTACTTTTACTACTTTATTACTTTGGCAGAACCGGCCTAGATAAGATCTGTGTACACGAGACACAACAACTCACTAAAGCACGCTAGAAGGGGCGAGAGTCGAAATACAAATTGATTAAGGCTAAGGACTGGACCGGGTATAATTATATAGGTCGTCACTCCAGGGATCAATATCATAAACAAATTCACAACTTGTTTGATTCATCCCCTCATTCATCTGTTCATCTTGATATAACTTATATTTATATTAACATCAACCTGATCCCTACTAGATTTTGCAATCCCCATACAGTTGATACAGGGCGTACCATGTTCCACAGGCAATGGGTTAACCCGGCGACAATTGTTCCAAGGACGTATCTCCAAATAATGGTTTTATTCAAGGTTTTATTAAGGGTTTAGGGTTAACGTTTAACGTTATGGCTTTACAAATCGGGTTATACATACGACTTTGTTTGTTTCCGTAATAAAACTACCATAGTATAAAAATTGTCGCCGGTACAAATGTCCTAGCTGGTATCGTAAAAGGAATCTGATAACATCTGTCAAAACTTATTTGGAGCAGTTTTCTCAATTAATCAAATATGCAGTCAGATCTACAACGAGAGAAGAGTTAACAGAAGTGAAGGAGTCGATCACGAGACAGAGCAGGTGGAACGGAATGAAGCAAACATTATTTCACTCGAGATCGAAAATGACGCCAAAGTTGCCAAAATTGAGAAATTGCAGAAAAGTCTAGAAAGTCAGAGAGAATCGATCACCGTCCTCCAAAACGAATGTATTAGATTGGGCTTAGACAGGTCAGAGATCGATATAGTAAAACAAATATTTGAAAATATACCATTTATATGGAAACAATTGTTAAGTAGAAATTATAATGTGATGGAGGATACTGGATTGAATTTGGAGTTTCGATTGAATGAAAAAGATGATTTATTATGTGGTATAACTTCAAAAAGTGTATATGAACATTTGTTGAACTTAAGGGTAGAGAAGTCTTTTGCAGTTCGCAATAATGTTATTGGAAAGGATAATGAGAATATTGTTGTACGTCCTCGAAAATCTACGCTTAATAGTACACTGAGGAAGTTTCAATTTAAATTGCTCTATAACCTTATTTATACAAAAGAACATATTGTATACTTTTCATATAATAAATAGTAATTTATGCTCTGTTTGTCATAAAATGCAGGAAACGTATGAACACTTGTTCTTTTTTGTGAAAAAGTAAGAATGATTTGGGTAGATTGTGGTAATGAGTTTGATTTAAAATAATTTAAAAATATAGATTGGAAAGGGGTTCATGTGGGAATGAAGGTTAGTGCATGATGCAGGGGAAGATCAATTATTAAATCACGTTTTATTGTTGATAAAAAGTATGATATTTGTTAATAGTAGAACGAAGGATTATCCTCCAACTATTACAGATATTAAAGATACATTAATGGAAAATAAAGAAGAAGAAAGAAAGATAGCTGAACAGAGAGGGACGCTGCGAATCCACTATAGAAAATGGGACACCCTTTCTGCTTAGATTATGAGACAGAGACACCAAGTTCTGATATTTTTCTCTCTTTTTTTCTCTCTACCGCCTCCCTTTTGTTTTTTGTTTTTGTGTTTTTCTCTTCTTGTATCTTCTTTTATCTTTCCACTTTCTTGTAGCAGGGGCGTCGATCACGGGGGTATGGGGGGTGGGATATATCCCCCCCCCCCCCCCCCCCCCAATATTTCAGGTGGGGGGATGGCCTGTATTATCATCCCCCCAATATTTGGGGTTCAAAAATATATAATAACATTATAATTAAGAAGCATTGTTACTATAGTCTTCTTTAAACTACTTTGATATTGCTAAACTGCCCAAATCCAAAATGTTCTGGGGCTGCGCCCCTGGAACCCCCATTAAGGTTATTTGACCCAGTCCCAGCCCTGTACTCATTAAATAGTTTTATTCAGGACTTCTCTCTTGGCAAACTTTCAGGCGATCCTGGCCCAATGTGCGTCTGCGCTTCGCTCACTAAAATTTAGCTAACTATTCAATAGATAATTGTATTTCTGGATATTACAAAGCCCAAAGCTCCCGGGGGCTTCGCCCCCTGGACCCCCAATAAGATTTCCAATGTGGGTATCCCTTGACTTATTCTATTCAGGGTTCTATCAGGATGATTGCAATCGACCGTATTTATCTATCAGACTAAAATTCATCCATACTTGGACAGTGCCCTCATCATAGCAGGAGCTTGCAATGTGCACTTAATAATCTTCCAATCTCTAAACAGCTAAATCAAAAGCCAATTAACTAAAGAATAGCTAACTCTATATTTACATATAGACAACATATTTATATCTGGATATTACAAATCCCAAAGCTTCCGGGGGCTCCGCCCCCTGGACCCCCACTAAGCTTCCCAATATGGGTATCCCATGACTGATGCTCAGGGTTCCATCAGAATGCTTGCAAATATGTATCTATCAGGCTAAAGTTCATATTGGACAAAGCCCAGCTCATAACATGACGCTTGCAATGTACACTTTCTAAACAGCTGAATTCAAAAGCTTTGGGGCCCCCTAACCCCCCCTCAGCCATAAAAACCCGGGCACGCTGATGGGTTGTCGCTTCGCTCCCTCGCCAGAGATGGTCAAATTGACGAATCATCCCCCCAATGGCGAGAAGAAATCGACGCCCTTGTCTTGTAGGTTTTCTCTCAAACACCATAATGATCATTATTTAGTTTATGTTGATAGTAGGTAACTATATAGATAAACAGATATAATGGTGTATACATTTTTTTTTTTTTTTTTTTTTTTTTTAAGAATTGTGTATGAATACATTGATTATGATTTTGATTGGTTTATACTTGTACTTTAAAATGTGTTCTCTGTAACATAATTATAATTTGAGAGAAAATGAAACATTAATAAGAAAACCAGTTGTTACATTTAAATGATATTCTCTCAAATTAAATATATTGGGTTTTTATTTCTATGAAACTAAAAGAGATGATTTTTGAAAATATGTTAAAAGAAAACTTACAGAAGTTATGAATTGTATATTATCATGATCAAGATTATTACTTTAAGTATTATTTAATTGTAATTGTATGTGGATTGTATACATCTATTATGATTTTCCATAAGACTATGTTGACAAAATTTGATTTGTATTGCAAATGATTTACATTGTAAATTTGTTTGTTTGAGAGAAAAAAAAAATATTATTGCAAAAAAAAAAAAAAATCGAATGAGGCAGAGCAGTACTCAAGGAGGAGCTGCTTGCGGGTTTTCGGTGTACCTGAAACCAGAGATGAAAATACCGACGAAATGGTATTGCAACTAGCGAAGGAGAAGCTGGGCATCGATCTCCGCATCGAAGAGGAGCCATCGAACCGGGGCCCCTCGGAGAGATCATCATAACAACGCCAACAGTCATCATTCTACTCAACCAGCATCGCAGAACCAGCCGTCCTCGGCAACTGCATCTTCATCGACGGCTCCGGCTCCCACATCATGGGCGTCCAAGATGTCCGAGTCCGGTCGCAGACAAGACAACCGCGGTCGACCGATCATCGTCAAATCGGCGTCCTACCGCGTACGCCAATCAATTCTAAAATCTCGACGCCGACTGAAAAACACAGGCATCTCAATCAATGAAGACCTCACGAAAGCGAACTACGAAATCCTCAAACAGTGGCGTAGCGTGGTAGGACTGATTAGGGGGGGGGGGGAACGCAAAATTATTGGGGGCACTCCTTATGTATTTCTTTGTTTTTTCAAAAAATGTCCCCTTATGTTTTCTATTGTTTTTTTTCAAATTATTGGGGGCACGCGCCCCCCCCCCCCCCCCGTAGCTACGCCACTGTCCTCAAACAAGCCAGATCGTCCTCGAATATCACGGCGGCATGGTCGCAGGATGGGCGCATATATATTTGTCGCGCTCACATCCAGGAAAGAACGTTAACAACTTATTTAATCAATAGAGGAAGCCAGGAAATTATAAACAAAACAAAAATGACTATCGTGGGAAGCCCGTCTTGAATTGCTAAACTTTATAGTCCGTGGGCCAGAGGGGTCTACCGGTGACCCCCCCTATGATCCTCCGACTTGGGTGTCATTTTGTCCATTGATATGTCTAATGTTAGAAACAAAATGTTCCCAAGAAAAAAACTCATTTGCACTATGTTTTTTTACTACTTTTTTGAAGGTATGTAAAAATAGCACTTTTTCATTTTTTGCTGCATTTCTTAGGGTTGGTGAAAATTGAGATTGCATTAACTGCTCTCATTTCATAATGGCTAGGTCTGTATCAACTAAACTTTGCTGATACATATGTTTACATAAGCATAAGACACAGAAAAAGTTTCATGGTCAAAGTTGATTGGCTTCATATAATTATGACGTCATCAAATTTGCATATGAAAAATCATGCGAATTTCCTTGAACAAAACGGTCAAAAAAACAATGTTCATTAGTACAGTTTATTTTTTTCACCATGAAAAAGATGATAATGAGCTTAAACTTATGTTGTCTATTTCTGAAAGTATATTAAGATCAGAAATGGTGTTATTCTTTGAATATAATGTACAAAAATGACATTTTTAATTACGTGATCACCATGCGTCATATGAGTTTTAAGGCATATGATGGCCATGTTGTGTAGGGCCGAAGTGAATACATATTGCTTCCTCTTTGATTTCTTTATTTGAGAACCAATCACTCTCATATTTGGCACATATGTAAAACTAGTAATGCTCTTTAGTTTGCAATAAGTAGAATTTCAAAAGGTCATCATATGAGGGCGCTATTTACAACATTTTGATAAAAACATACAAAATCCTATAAATTCTGATAATAATTAGTTTTTTTCTCGATCTGTCTGCTTTGTATAGACAACTTGATATTTTGTTTGCATTATTATGCAAATTTTCTTTTCCTAGAATGAAATTTAAGACTGTTATGTTGTATATTATATGCTTTAGGCCTTAAATTAGGCATAACTCTGTCTAAATTTTACCTCAAAAGTAGAATAGCGATTGCATTGCGCTACACACAAACAATTCCAGATTATTAATTTAATAGTAATCCTATGATGCTATGTATCTAGTCCTGAGTGAGATTTTCGATAGCATTTTTACTCCAATATCAAGTTAAGATAAATGTTTGGGAAAAATTATATTCAGAAACTTGTTTTTCAATATTTGTATTATTCTTCTGTTTGGCATGACATTTCTTTTCAGAGAAGAAAAAAAAATTAACACCTCTTGTCTGCAGTTCATTATTTGATACCTACCCTACAAAAGTGACAGAAACGTCATGTGATAACTAAATGAGTACACACATGCATGCCTTTACGATTACCATGGTGACAGAAATTAAATAAAATTAAAGTTAACGTCCACATTGAAATATGTTTTAGATCATGAAAAGTTGTCTAGAATTTAGAGGCACATGCATGGGAACGTATGTGTGTGTAGAACTGTTAACTTCTTTTGCAACATTTGCGCTTTTATTTTGTTACCAAAATCAACGTACTATGTCAATATTCATAATAAACGGGATGGTAAGTACATTCCATTAATCACTGACACCTCACATATGGTCTGCTAGCATGACGGCCTGTGAAAGCATGGCTGTGGCAATAGCTGATGTCAGTTAGATCCCATATTTCATGATTGTTTTTCTTCACTATGAACAAAGACGACAAATAATGTATATACATGTACATCACATTTCATCATGGAACTTAAGCATTACACCGTCTGTCTCATATACAAGCTGTAGTGATCAGATATAATGCCAACAAATCACTATCTTTACGCCAGGAAATTATGACAAAGAATGATACGAAAATTAAGCATCTACCTTCTAGCTGCGCCACATCTTTAAGCTTTTGAAGCGCTTGATCCTTAACCAGCACCACGCAATCACAAAAGAGCACCCCAAACTTGGGCAGGGTGGCTCCTGACCAATGTTATTAATCACGAGCTAAGTAATTAATTTGCCACAGTCCATAGAAGATATCTTAAAAACCAACTGCTGCCTATGCATATGAAACCGTAAGCCACTGGCTCATCCTTAACATGTAAATGAGGTTACAATTGATTTCACTTAACCAAACTGCTGAAACAATTCTAATTTATGCTGAAGACCTTTGAATTGTAGTCAAGAGCACAAGAACACAACACAGTAATTATCTATGATATTAATATCACACTCACTACAATCCTAAACATACACCAACTAAATGTAAATCTTACCACGACAAAATTTACATGTGTGGACAACTCAATTGGGAGGACACTTTCCCTGTCGCGGAACGGCATCCATCAGAACATGCAAGCTCCAGAAAAAGACCCATCAGCAACAAAGCGTTTAAAAGACCACTTCTTTGCCACACCTTCAAGCTGTTCAAGCGACTAATTCTGACCCGCTTATGTGCAGTTGTAGAACCATCTCTGATGAAGGAACAGGCAGGGAACGGCCTGGGAAGTCTTGCACAAGACAACTGCTTAACCTTACCCAACATATAGAAGATGGTTTCCATGCAGTAAGTGTCTTGTGTTTGTAGACCTCTCAACAGCTTATGCTACTTTCAACCACCACAGGCTCTACACAAAATACTGAATGTGAACAACATGCACCTGACCAAAATGGTCAAGACCCTGATTGAAAACTTCTTGGTTGAGCTGTTTGGAAAGAAGAGTCGTTGGCGCAGGCAGAAGAATGGCCTCCCCAATGAAGCATTCTGGCCCAACTCTGTTCAGCATTCATGGGCGTAGATCTGTCATTGATACTTATTCATTGAGAGGGGGGGGGGGGGGTGATCTATTGATTCATCCCTTCCTGATGAATATGTATTACGTAAGTATCTACGCCCATGTCAACATCTATGTTAACGATCAACCTATATCTACCCTGAGACCAGGAGTTTCATATGTGCAGACGACATGTGTATCACCACCAAAAGTGATGACTTCCCTAAAGCAGAAGCCACCTTGTATGAGGGACTTACCAACCTATCCTTGTACTACAAAGAGAATCATCTGAAGTCTAATTCAACTAAATCTGAAATATGCGCCTTTCATCTGAAAAACATGCATGCAAACCGGAAACTGAAGATCACTTGGAATGGAACTAGACTGGGACACTGATAGTCCTCTTTACATATCTAGGGGTGACCTTAGATAGATCTTTCAAAAGTACAAGGCCTATATCACCAAGCTCAAGGGGAAGGTCAGCTCCAGGAATGCCTTCCTTGGCAAACCGAGCACATCAAACATGTTCTCGTGGAGTGCAATCCCGACAACAATCAGATATCTCTTATACTATGTTGCAGAGTATGCCTGCACGGATGTGGGAAAGCTCAGCACATGCAACGAAGAACACAAGCTTACGTTATATCACATGATGTTTGAGACGAACGAGGACTGATAACATATATCTGATATCTGGCATCGCACCCCCTGAAATAAAGTGGGCTGCTGATAACCAGAAGGAACGACTGAGACAAACAGATGACGAAGGACACCCACTGCATTACCACCCACTGCATCCTTGGCCCACTAAGTCACGAAAACTTCCTTTCACGCGTGTCTTCAAGAAGGCTCAAACTCTGGGAAGACAAATTGAGCTTTAGGACATGCCACTAGTGTATGCCTATGGTGCCATCAGAGAAACTGTCAGTAGGATTCAACCAACCCTTGATGACTTTGCGTAGCCTGAATAGGCTTTGGCAGGCGTGGGAAGATGCAAACCAACATGTTGAACTGGGGATATATCGAAGGTGCAGCAGAATGCGAGTGCGGTCAAGCCCCTCAGATCATGGACCACCTGCTTAATGGTGACCTGGTACATTGAATATGCACAATTAAAGATCTGACAGAGGCAAACGGCGTAGCGCTCATATTTTCCCGACATTGGCAGGAATTTGTGTGACGATACGAAATAATGCATGAAACAAGCTCCAAACTGCTATTGAAGGTGGGGGTAAAAAACAACAACAACCGATAATCTCCTTTGAAAACAAACAGTTTATCAATCTGCAGCAGAGAATGCCTTCACTGTACGCGTGCGGGAGAGATTCTATCATGTAGAAAGGGTAGACTTATCCCTAACAGTTGTCCATCGCCAACAATTATCGAGGCAGAGCTCTGAAAAGCGGCCTTGTTTTGTTTTGATGAAAAGAGACTTATAGGAGCGGCGATTGGCCTTTTCAAAATAAAAATGAGAACCTTAGGAGCGTCGATCTGCCTTTAAAAAAATAAAAGATGGGACCCTTAGGAGCGGCTGGATCGGCTGTAAAACAGGGGTCTTTGAAGCGACACATACCCGTATCGCAAATACTGTATACACGAGTACCCCCCCCCCCCCCCCCCCCCCCCCCCCCGTTTGTTATCGACATGTCCACATTGATCTTCGTAGCTTATTGTATGTCATGGATATCTCCTAAGGAAAATACATTTAAAAGGATAAAAAGTCCAACAGATATGTGTCGTCCATCCTTCGTTGTTATTTAAGCTTAAAAGCATGTATGCTCTGCCACCGTTTCCCACACAGTGGATAAAACAGCGAATCGATATCAACAATGTTGCCATAGTGGCTTTTCAGGCCGTGATCCTTCCAGATCATTTAGGGTTCTCAGGAAGGCCAAATTATATTGAACGGTTACAACTTCATCTTTACCATTTCTATGTGTCAATGACTAATGGAATGTCTCCACTTAATTGCTCTAAATAAACTTTGATGTAAAATCATGTTTGATGAAAATGACTATGTATAGTATGCTTCATCTTTATTAAAGAAAAATTGTTGCATAAAATACAAAACAATGCTGTACACACAGACTTCCCCTGTGCCTATAGGTTTTGTAAACTCTCTGTTACCCTGGTAACCCCAAACTTATAATGTTCATCCTTGTTAATGAGACGTACTATGCTGTTCCCTTTTCTAAAAAGGCCGGGTGGTCCAAGCAAAAAAAGTAATAGAATTAATGTTTTTTCTGTTTAAATCTGACTAGATGTATAATAGCTATTTTGTGTTTGTTATGTTTATATTTGATATTCGTAAATGTATTCAGATAGAAACAACTTACTCAGTGCTAGATTAACAGGACTGAACAAATGGTACATAAAAACATATGTATCGCAATGTATTTCTAATTTCACTTTCAAGGTCACATTCAGACAGTTATAAACTATTATACATACATATCCTTGGATGTATGAACTTGCATAAACTTGCATACTGTACTAATGAAACAAAATCGAGTTGTCAACACAAAACCATCAGTTTAAGACAAAAACTCACAATTGAGGAGGGATCAAATAATGAACTGTCAACGAGACGTTTTCATTTGTTCTCTTCTCTGAAAAAAAGTGATGCCAAAAAGAATAATACAAAATATTGAAAAACAAATTAATGGCAAGATGTCCCAAAACATTTTGCCTTAAATTGATATAGTAATAGATATGCTATCGAAAATCTCACTCATGACTAGATTAATAGAGTTAGGATTAAATAAACAATCAAAATAGTTTGTATGTAGCGCACTGTATTCCCTATTCCACTTTTAAAGTAACATTTAGACGTATTTATTTCTGATTTTTGCCCTAAAACATATAAGATACAACAAAACAGTCTTTAATTTCATTCTAGGAAAAGTAAATTTGTATAATAATGCGAACTAAAAATCAAGTTGTCTATAAAAATCAGACATATAAAGAAAAAAGCCTCATTATATTGGAATTTATGGGATTTTGTACGGTTTTATCAAATTTTAGTAAATAGCGCCCTCATATGATGACCTTTTGAAATTCTAATTATTGCAAACTAAAGAGCCCTACTAGGTTAACATATGTGCCAAATATGAGAGTGATTGGTCCTCAAATAAAGAAATAAAACAGGAAGCAATATGTATTCACTTGGGCCCTACACAACATGGCCATCATAATGCCTTAAAACTGCATATGACGCATGGTGATCACGTAATTAAAAATGTCATTTTTGTACATTATATTCAAAGAATAACACCATTTCTGATCTTAATATACTTTCAGAAATAGACAACATAAGTTTAAGCTCATTATCATCATTTTCATGGTGAAAAAAATTAACTGTACTAATGAACATTGTTTTTTTGACCGTTTTGTTCAAGGAAATTCGCATGATTTTTCATATGCAAATTTGATGACGTCATAATTATATGAAGCCAATCAACTTTGACCATGAAACTTTTTCTGTGTCTTATGCTTATGTAAACATATGTATCAGCAAAGTTTAGTTGATACAGACCTAGCCATTATGAAATGAGAACAGTTAATGCAGTCTCATTTTTCACCAACCCTAAGAAATGCAGCAAAAAATGAAAAAGTGCTATTTTTACATACCTTCAAAAAAGTAGTAAAAAAACATAG
Source organism: Echinarachnius parma (assembly GCA_037951105.1). Classification (NCBI taxonomy): domain Eukaryota; kingdom Metazoa; phylum Echinodermata; class Echinoidea; order Clypeasteroida; family Echinarachniidae; genus Echinarachnius; species Echinarachnius parma. Next base: position 31,448 of record JBAMJV010006597.1, read on the forward strand.
TGCAAATGAGTTTTTTTCTTGGGAACATTTTGTTTCTAACATTAGACATATCAATGGACACAATGACACCCAAGTCGGAGGATCATAGGGGGGGTCACCGGTAGACCCCTCTGGCCCACGGACTATTATCTAGACGGACTTATACATCAATGTTTTTGTATTTGTATGTTTAATTGTATTATTTTGTATGTTTGGTGTTGTAATTTTAATTTTTAAGGATGGTTAGGAAATGTCCATGTATTTTGTGTAGTAAGTCGGTAATGGTAAATCAGAAAGGCCTCCAATGTACGAAATGTAAAACATGGGTACACATATTATGTTGTGGTGTGTCAAATAAACGGTATGATAATAAGTTAAATAAGTTGTATTGATGGGAATATCAAAAATGTACTCTGGAACAGTTACCCTTTTATGATGTGGCGATACAAAATGAAGATACAGTAACAACTCAAACACAAAAAAAAGCATAGTAAATCGTTTGAATATAGTCCGTTGAATAGAAATGGTTTTAATTGTGCGCAATTGAATGTTGTAAGCCTTAAAGTATGCTTAAAGGGATAGAACAGTTTTTGTGAGGTAATGACAAACTAAGACCCCCAAACTAAGACAGTATGCTTAAAGGGATAGAACAGTTTTTGTGAGGTAATGACAAACTAAGACCCCGTTTACAGTGAAAAAGGCCGGGCCGAGACGCGTCTCGGCCCGGCCTTTTTTTCACTGTAAACGCTCAAAAGGCCAAATGCGGGGCCAAAAGTGGCCGCGCATTTGGCCCCGCTCTGGAGGTAGTCTCGGCCGCGGCCGAGACGCGTCTCGGCCCCGCTTTTTCTCACTGTAAACGCACGCAGGGCCAAATGCGGTACCAACTTGGGAAAACAATTCATTGCAAATAACGCGCCTTTGTTCTGTGACCCCAGCGCGCCCCCAAAATAATGGTTTGTTTACATGCAGAGCGCCACTACGACAAGATATTGAAAGGGCGGCCGGGCCGAGACGGGGCCGAGACCGCCACTGTAAACGCACAAAATTGGGGGGCCGAGTACCGCAATTAAAGCCGGGCCGAGCCGCGGCTCGGCCCGGCACTGCACTGTAAGCGGGGTCTATGTGTCAACGACGGTTTCGATTCCTTGTTCATGTTACTCGCATGGAAGCATGGAAGCTATGCATCGCACGTACGTAGCCATGCAGGTTTGTCGACCGTATAGCCACTAATACCCAGCCCGGCGGAGAGAGGCGAACGGGCAGTGCATTTAGGCCCAATCTCAGCGGCGTGCATCGCAGTTTTAAGTGATATTAAGGATAGGATTTTAGTAGGCCTACACAAGTCCTTTTTTAAACTATTTCAACAATATTGATCAATTAATTTGGCCAAGGAGGTATTGGTTAGGGCAATAAAGATGATTTCTGTAACTTTCCTAATACTGCTATTTGGCTTTAATGGTTATTTCAGCTGTTTCTAAAACAATTTTGATCAAACAAGGTTTATTCTTTCTTTAATTTGTTTTCTTCTTCAAACTCACACTAAGTTTTCCTTTACGTCTTTTTGTGAAGCTATCCCTTTTACTATGTCCCTTTAACACACCTTTTCATGATGCAGATGGCGTGGAAATTAAAGAGAGTGGACAATTCTTGTTCAAAGTTTTAAATTAAAGGGGAAGTTTCCCCAAGTACTAATGTGGATTAAATGAAAGGAGAACAATTTTAGAAGCCCAATAGTGAAAGTTTGAACGAATTTGGATTTTCAATTCAAAAGTTATGACTTCGGTAATTTTTGCTTCCCGCCCTCTCTAGATGGAAATTTGCCAAAATCTGTGATTCCATAGTAACACAACCTTCCATTGACTTTGTACATATATTTTCATATTGCTTCATTCTTTGTGGATTTCACTGGACTAGTTGAGGAAGTTTTACCTTGAATGCATGCAAATCTCAATGTCAGGTAAACCAGCAAGAAGACTATTGCAATAGTCAAGATGTTAACTTCATTTTCCGAAAGAGCATCAACAATAATGTCCAAATACCGAAAAATCAATTGAATATGTTTAGTATTGCTGGGATATGCCCATCCCAAATAATTTTATTTCAATAGACCATCAGTAGTGCTCTGGTTCATAAAGTTATGAACCTAGGGTTAGTGTACGTTATGGCTAAGTTTACAGTGTAAGTTTGTTATTTGATGTCCACTGTGTCAATCTTCATGGTGAATGTATTTATGTCATATGACCGAATATGAACGAACATGCAAAGTGGCTATAAACTCATTGCATTATTTTGTATTGAAAGTTCGAATTCTCCCATGGAGATCCAAACACTGTCTTCAATCACTTCACATCAATGTTCGTGTGTGTTTTTTTTTCTTCTCAGAAGTCTAGGTAAAAGGTGGCCTCTATCTACGAAACCATCGCTCATCGTTCAGAAGAATCTTGTAATTATACTCAGCAACACATGATACGATAATGATAATATTTAATATAAGAATACATAACAAGCTTGGTGAAATAATATTCAGATGTGTGTACAATACAATACGACACTCAATGTTGTGTGAATTTTAAACAAGGCCTCGTTGCAGAAGGAGATCGATTGTAAGTTACAATTACTTCAGTTATATGATGTGTTCTAAAATGCGCATATCTGACTGGTTGAAACGCGCAATTTGTTTGATTTACAGTTAATTGTAGCTTACAATCGATTGTTTCTCTTTCTGCAACAGGGCCCATATATTATTATATATATGAGGCAGTTGATTACAGTCATCCGTTGTACTCAGAGGATTAAAAGTTATTAAAATAATTGCAAATTAACTAAGTACACAGGTCAATGTATTGCGCTGGGCATTTTAGGTTTTTAGATTGATCACCCGTGTGTAAAGATATTGAAATAAGATTATTTCATGGGTGAAGTCTTTGACAATTCAGACACCGTTGACTAGGATATGGGATGACAAGTATTTCCAGAGATAAACATATTTAATCCAGATATATTGGTGTTATTCATAATACATACTTTCTTTAGACTATTCGAGCAATACAAATGGTTTCATGGTAACGTCCCCTACTCAAGGGTCTTTGTGGCTCAATGGTTGAGCACCGGTCTTGCAATCCGGAGGTTTCGGGTTCGATTCCCGGCGAAGCCTATTTTTCTTTGCTCATTTTCAATTAACAAATTTAAGGGTTACAATTATAAGTGACATTTATAGGATTGCATATTAAAGGGATAGTTGAGTTCTGGTAAGGAGAGTACAGTTTTGGTGAAACTGAATTTTAGTAACCAAAACCTGCATCATTACATTACAAACTCATAGTTATAACTAGAAAGGAACACAAAATTACGAATGACGTAGTAAAGATCATGTTATCATTCAAAAAGAGCCGTTAAAACGTAAGAGGGCGCTCTCTAAACACTCATCGGTTTCAACCATTTTGAATAAAATATTGTGCATGTGATGCTTTGTTGAAATAGTGATTAGATAAAGAAATGACCAACAACTATCTAAATACCTATTTTGTAACTTTTTGAAAAGAGGAAGCATTTATTTTTTTTATTTTTAACGGCTGGTTCAAAGTTCTCTAATAAACCTGGGGGCCCAGGTTTATTACAAATTGTTATATTTATGGATATTTCAGCCGTCTCTGAACCGATTTTGATCAAACAAAGATGATTTTATTATTTAAATATTATGCTCTTTCAAATTTTACACTCAGTTTTTCATTACCTCACTCAAAAAAAAAGTAGTCTAGCGCCCTCTCTACCAAAACTCAACTATCCCTTTAAATACAATTTCTAAAAGTGTTAATGATCCATTAAATACATTACAAGATATACAACTTTTGCAAAATACCATTACGATGCTTAAAAATTACTAATATAATGCACATAAAGGATTAACAAATGGCATGTAAAATGCATTAAAATCAAATGAATATATTATAGCGCTAATAATCTTTTTTATGCGTATACATTTAAGTCAAATCACAAATCACATCACCGCCACGACTTTGTTATTAAAGATGACCGAGTAAATCAATAAAATATGATGTATAATGTAGCTTATAGTCAAATACAATTTGTTACCTTTGTACATAAACTAAGTCATATATAACATTGCAGATGTAAACGTTGTTGTCGGGAACGTCATGGAATATTCCCTTGGGAAGTTTACGTCTCGTGACTTATAATCTACCCTAAGTATCATTTTAAACACCTCGGAGAGAAACATTCCGTGATGTTCCCTCCACCACCATTTAATATCTGTATAATATTCCACTTGTGCGTAAGCAAAAAATAAACATGGTAGTTTTAGTTTTAATTTGTCATGAATTGGAATATGAGGCAAAGGGATATTTATATTTTGATAATTTCCCTCAGAGGTAACCAATCATTATTATGGGTTTTACTTGAGAGATTTTTCAAAGTCAATACACAATTTCTCGCGTCTGCCTAACAGTGTTTCCAAACCACTTCTTGCACAGGCTTCAAGAATTGACTAATAAAATGTTTAATTGTATAACATGCTCTATTTTGTATTGTTCTTAATATTCAGCTTATTTGACGATGAGACGTCCATTAAAATGTTGCGTTGGCGTAGCTACGGGAAGGGGGGCACGAACCCAACCCCCCTCCCCCCCCCCCCCCCCACCCCAATCACCAATCATTTTGAAAAACAATATACAACATAAGGGGCATTTTTTGAAATAATTAAGAAAATCATTAGGTGTGTCCCCCGCCCAATAACTTATGTGCCCCCAAATCAGAACGAACACGCTAAGCCACTGGAGTTGAACGCAACAGTATAAAATTATAATATATCGAACATAAATTTGAGGTAGATCATCTATTGATTACCATCATAAACATGTAACATTTTCTATTTCATTTAAATTCATGCTAGGCATATTAAACAATTGTTGTTCGCACCTGATCATTTAACTTAAAATGGGATATTATTCAATTTTATGTTGATTGAATGTAAACACCAATTATTTTAAAATAATTTCAACCATTCCTAGAGCAGGAGAAACTAATGCATGCAATTCACTAACAGTGGTTTTACAGTATTGATTGTGTATTATTAGTGCGATAGTTCAATAATTTGACAGAATAACTTACTATTTCATACATTATAATCGACAATGAAATAAACAAAAACATAATAATCATACCGTGGGGCATAGGAGAGGCAAGGCACACCTCTCGTACATGCAATACCCCAACCCCACCCCCAGCTCGGTCACTTTGCTCCGTCGGGCATGGTCGCTTGGCTCCCTCTCAAAGTATGCAAATTCTCAAATTCCTAAAAGATTAAAGGAAAATAAAAACGAATACTATACAGGGTTTTTAATTATTAGAAGCTGGGAAACACTGATGGGACTAATTCGTTCAAAAGATATAATTTAATTGTAATTCGTTTCAAAAGTAGTCGAATTTGATCCGAAAACATATCCAGATCTCGATTGTCTATCGTGTTTGGCGAATCACGATTGTCTATTCGCCTTTGGAAAATCATTTCACGTGTACCTAAGTAGCTCGTTTGCAATAATTGTTTTTTGCAATCACGATTGTAAACGAGTGTTAAGGTTCCTGTGAAAAGATTGCTAGTAACTTTGTTGACATGTGCAATGAGTGACGAATGGTTGATAACATGTGTATTGTTGTAATCTGGTACGTCCACCGGGTAACGTGTCAAAGTTTCATGAACAAACAACATTAAATGGCCACGTAATGAGCGAAAATGCAAAGCGATATTCGCGAACTTATTGCACTAGCTCTGTACACAGTTAGAACGTTCCAGTGATTAATTACAAATTCGAAAGCTGAAACAGTAAATATCTTGTGAACGAAGGGGAAATTTAAAAAAGGAAACCCGTTCCCTGCTTCTATTGGTAATACGACTACAACAAAGTTTTAGAGAACCACTAGAGTTCAAAGTAAGATTCGCGGAGATGGACAATGTTTCTAGTTAAATTTGAACAAACTATAAACAAATAAACATTTAGACCGTCATGACCCTATTCTTTCAAAATCCCTATAATTATAGCACATTTCAGGGCATCTCCCAACGAGTATCCCCACTATCTGACTATGGTCCCGTTGCAGTAAGAGATACAATCAATTGTAAGTTACAATTGATTGTAAGTCAGAAACATTGTGCGTTTCAACCAATCAGATTTGCGCATTTAGAACACATGATCTGACTCACAATTAATTGTAACTCATGGCCCGGTCATATATAGCCGACGCACGGCTCGCGCACTGAAAATTAAGCAAAAATTGGAAAATGGCCAGCGCATGCACCGCGCGCTCAACGCATAGCCCGCGAACGGCAGCGGTCACGTGCCTGTGCCTATAAAAGCGTCGGCTCGTCTTGCTTGCGTTTTTTGTCATATCAAAGTACAACTGAGCTCTTCAAGATGCCACCCGAGAGAATGAACCAAACGTCCCCGAACCCCAAGAAGAATACATCTGCTCCTGGTGCTGGTGACTGCGGTCAAATTCAAATGGGGGAATATCCACATCTCCATGAACTTGTCAGATATGGCACACCATTCCTCCGGAGTGGTGGGACACTTCATCATCTAATCCTTATACTCTTCGATGATGGCATGGCACAATTATGGGATGAGTAGGGATATGCTGTTGTGAAGTATAACCCTCCACCCACAGGACATTGAGCCATACTTGGTCCCAGACGCAAGATGCCGCAGAGTGAGGGCAAGCTTCAGGCCAGGGTCGAGGGCCTCTCTGTAGGTTGTATACTGCTTGGTGATCCTCGGGCCCACTCTTGTTAGCACTTCGTCGAACATCGCTCGTGGCATCCGCATGAAATTCTTGGAGGCTGCCTGGTCTTCGTTACGGAGTTCCACAATAAGCTGATCATACAGGCCGAACTGTCGTCGCCTAGCTAACGATCCACGGTCGGACCCAGAATCTCCGTTGACCTCTTCTCTTTCTCCTTCTCCTGATGAATTGCCAGTTCCATGGGGTTCTGCTGATATTGGAAAACCAACGTATTGTAGCCGCAGCCTGTCGGGATCATCCATCTCCTGAGGTGGTTCTTCTAGACACGATCAGTAGGAACCTCTGTCAACACCCATGAGGGTCAGAAGAGAACTGATGAGGATGTGGTGCGGGACCTTTAATATACCCTATGACTACACGCTACGTACACGCTACGTACACGCCACGTACACACAAGGTATACGCTAGGAACACGCAAGAAGAACGTTGGGTGCGCTAGAGACCCGTTCAGCACTCGTTCACTGGCACGCTCATATTCGCTGCATGTTCGCTGGACGAATTAACAGCGTGTGCTCCGCATATGTCTGGCGTTGGTCTAGCCAAGGAACCTTATACCTCCTTGGTCTAGCGCGCTCTGCGCGTGTCTGGCGGCCTTGTGGCGTGTGCATCCATGCGTCGAGCTCCGCGCACATTTTTGTGCATGCACACAAAATCCCGACGCACACAGCGAATGACGCCGAATGCATAACGTTGGTTCAGCGCGCTCGACGAACGAGTAACGCATGATGACGCACACCTCAGACCTAGCGAACGACAACGCACTGGCCAAAATTGCAAATTTCCAATGCGCTGGCCGTGCGTCCCCCGTGCTTCGCCTATGTGTGACCGCCCCATTGCAATCGATTGTATCTCTTTCTGCAACGGGCCCAGGTTATACTTACTTATCTCGCACAGCGAACCTGTAAAAGCGGGCGCGCAGAAACAGACGTTGCTGCCTGTCACCCTGTAACAAGTGCCTCCGTTCACACATTGATCCAATCCACAAGGGAGGAGACCTGTAGACAAAAGAAAGAAGGTAACTTGTCATTTAATGTACGGTGACACGAGATTCTGCTTTATTTATGCATCTATGATTTAATTTGATAAAAAGTGAGGTTTATAAATCCTGGACCCTGTTGCCGAAAGATATACAGTGGATTGTAAGTTACTTACAATTAATTTGTAATACGGATCATATGTTCTTAATACAAAAATCTGATTGGTTGAAAAGCGCAAATTGTCTGACTTATGATTAATATTAATTGACAATCGGTTGTATCTCTTTCTGCAATGAGACCCAGGAATGGCACCTCGACCATTCATACCCGGACAAACAGAAGATTACTTCAGTCGTGCAGAACTGCGCATAATAGAAACATAGCTTCTAGATCATGGTAATGGGATCTAATATTCTTAATATATCTGTATACTCAATAGTAACTCATTATGTATATATAACGAAAGGGAAATGTCACAAACCCAAACATGTTCCATGCTTCTATTGAGTATTGGTAATACGAATAATAACGCGGACGGGTATGAGAGAACCACTAGAGATCTAAGTTAGTTTCGTGGCAGTTGGGACAATGTTTCTAAATCCCTTTAAATTAATTATAACAATATTATGTTACATACATTGTATCTGTTGATACATTTGAACAAATACAAAGATAAAACCAATAAAAAAAAAAAAAAGGTTTACCGTACAATTACCATTTATAACAACTACCAATTCGTACTCACCAGCATGGCACTGCGAACCAGTATACCCGGCCGGGC
>JBAMJV010006597.1:45000-50619 GCA_037951105.1 Echinarachnius parma
ACCAAAACTGCTCGATGCCTATACCTTAGTTCTAATTTACCTTCTGCAACCATGGCAACGATCAGCGTCCAAATCAGCAAATTGATCAACCTAGTGATGAGCTGAGGACAGACAAGAAAGAAAGAGAGAGTGAGATCATTACAACAGTTTTTACCCCCGTATCGGCGGTGTATATTATTGCTAAACAATGAGTTGGGATTGGCGAGGGTGGGCGGGGGGGGGGGGGGGGGGGGTGGCGCGCGAATAATTTGGAGGCATATTTCTTATCTTAATTTTTTCACAGATATTCCGGTATGATTTTTATTTCTTTTAATTTTTTTTTAATTGCCACAATTATTCGGGCAAAAAGCACCTTAAATGTTGGCAAGCCATGTCATATTGGGATAAAACAATGTCATTCGAACAAAACCATGTCATATTCGGCCAAAAACGTGTCATATTCGGCCAAACCCTTGTTATATTTGGGCAAACCCTTGTTATATTTGGGCAAACCTATGTTACATTCGGGCAAAGTCATCTCATATTCGGGCAAAATCGTGGTATTTTAGGACTACACCATCACAAACATGTAATTTTCGGGCATTAAAGATTTATATTTATATTTCTTGCTGATCAGGTGAAAAGCGTCAAAATAGTTATTCGGGCAAAAGACCTCGGCCCCCTGAGAAAATAGTGCCCCTGGCTTCGTCCAGGAGATTATCGCCTTGATAACCGCTTGCACAAAATTAAATCCCCCATTACCATAATTAAGAATTATGCTGCTGCCCTATAAAGAAGTTCTAGGCCATCGTTGATTAATTTAATGTCATTCTTCACTCCAGTCAAATTTACAAGCTAATTATCTTTATATCTAGTGCCAATGCAAAAACGTTTGAAACGTAATAAAAGTCCGGGCAATATTTTGAAGTCTTTCTAGAGCCGGGGGGGGGGGGGGGTGGTTGTCAATATGCTCACCCTCATATTTCTGCCGTTACGCGTCCGATCGTACTTATTATAATTGATAATAATGATCATAAAACCTACAATGATAACATAACATATTTTTAAATGTTACATTTCTTGGAGTCATACACTGTTAAAACGCTGTGTAAAAATGGTTGTTAAATCTTTTCATACAACTTTAGGTGTAGCATGATAAGTTGTGTGTAGAAGGGTTGCGTGAAGCGGCCATTGTTCAAGCGTTGATGAAATGTGTTAAATCACGTGATAGTTTCGACCGCAAAATCACCACGTCAAAACCTGTTTTGTCCCTTCGCAAACCAAGCGAACCGAGATAGCGCAGTCGATAGAGATCTATAACCCAAAGAGCCCCGGTTCGAAGCCTACCCTTGCCGCTTTTACATCTTGTTTTGTATTTGCTATTTCAACAACGGGATTGTTGAAATTTAACAACAGTTGTAGAACAGTTGTAGAACAAATTAAAACAACAGTTGTGTAAACTTTAAACAACTGGGGTTGTTGAATGTTTTCAACAACAGTTGGATGGTTCATATGTCAAACAGCGGTTGTTGAATTTGTTTACACAGCGTTTTAACAGTGTAATAGATGAAATATTGCATAGTATACAAATAATGAATGTTTATGAGTGGAGTGGTACGAATATTTGCATGAGGTGAAAGATGGAAATTAAATCGTCCAAACGGGCATCCGTCAGCAAAATAATTCCCGGTTCTGCAGCCATGTTGCGTAAAAAGTACAGCTGCCTTGCAAACGCAAACGCAAACACAAAACCTATGAATAGACCATTGCGCCTTCGCTTATTTTTACGCTAAACTGGCAGGAAGAAAGTATGAAAAAGTGTGTAGAAACTTGACAATAATCGTTGATTTTGCCAGATTTATTTGACTTTTCATAATTATAAATAACTTTGACTCATCTTGCGGGGAAACCTCCAAACTTCCGCTGTCAAAATCGAGTGTAGAAAGCGCTAATTGAATGAAGAAAAAAATAAATAAGATAAGTGCCAACGGAGACGGCAATGGTGGCAAAGGAGTAACTACCCGGCTTTCAATCAAACAATTAAATTTAACCTACTTCTGACGTAAAACGACGCGTTTTAGCACTGTGCTAAATTTAACTTTTTGATCAGAATTCCACCCTAAGCGTCTTTGATTGCACGTTTAATGACGTCATTTATCGTTGAATGGTACTAAAAAAAGTTATATTCAATGAAAAATGACGTCAAATCGTTGAATGGTACGTTTCCACGAATGTCATGTGAACTGAATTCAACCAATCACATTGCGAGAACATTCCAAGGTGTCCTATAAATTAAAATATATTCTCCCACATAATATAGTTGTTATGCTTTATAATGCATTGATATTATCTAGAATTTCTTAGTGTAATGTTGTTTGGGGGAATTGTTTTAAAAATAAAATAAATTCTATTTTACTCTTACCAAAAAATGCCCTACACGAATATGTAATGGCTCCACATATTTAGTACATACTTTCCCAATTTGTCATCGTTTATTTACGTTGAAGGTCCATGATATTTATAAGCTACAAACTGCAACATTTAGGTATAATGCAAGTAAAGGTAAAATACCCGCTCAGTTTTTAGATATTTTTATTTGTAATAGAGATATTCATAATTATTCTACTCGAGATGCAACCAAATATCATTTATATAATCCCTCTCTAACAATAACGCATAAATTCATTAGACATGCTGGTCCCGACGTGTGGAATCATCTCCCAAACGATATTAAAAATCCCTCAGTTATATCGATTAGAATGGCAATGAAAAACAAATGAATTCAATTGTATAATTTACCCTAATTTTGATAAATTGCTTAGCTTGTTTTAGTACCTGTTTTTTTATGCTGGTCCGAACATAATTAAATTAAGACTGTTTTGTGATAATAGTAAAAAAAAAAAAACAGGTATAATATCTTATATCAAATATGTTTCGTTTGTTATATCCCAACCGGCTGCAACTAATATACACACCATCCATCTACGCACATCACCTCATCCTCATACTCCATCCGCACCCATCATCTCATCCTCATACTCCATCCGCACCCATCATCTCATCCTCATACTCCATCCGCACCCATCACCTCATCCTCATATTCCATCCGCACCCATCATCTCATCCTCATACTCCATCCGCACCCATCATCTCATCCTCATACTCCATCCGCACCCATCACCTCATCCTCATATTCCATCCGCACCCATCACCTCATCCTCATACTCCATCCGCACCCATTACCTCATCATCATACTCCATCCGCACCCATCATCTCATCCTCATACTCCATCCGCACCCATCACCTCATCCTCATATTCCATCCGCACCCATCACCTCATCCTCATATTCCATCCGCACCCATCACCTCATCCTCATACTCCATCCGCACCCATCATCTCATCCTCATACTCCATCCGCACCCATCATCTCATCCTCATACTCCATCCGCACCCATCACCTCATCCTCATACTCCATCCGCACCCATCATTTCATCCTCATACGCCATCCGCACCCATCATCTCATCCTCATACTCCATCCGCACCCATCATCTCATCCTCATACTCTATCCGCACCCCTCATCTCATCCTCATACTCCACCCGCACCCATCATCTCATCCTCATACTCCATCCGCACCCATCACCTCATCCTCATACTCCACCCGCACCCATCATTTCATCCTCATACTCCATCCGCACCCATCATCTCATCCTCATACTCCATCCGCACCCATCATATCATCCTCATACTCCATCCGCACCCATCATCTCATCCTCATACTCCATCCGCACCCCTCATCTCATCCTCATACTCCATCCGCACCCATCATCTCATCCTCATACTCCATCCGCACCCATCATCTCATCCTCATACTCCATCCGCACCCATCACCTCATCCTCATACTCCACCCGCACCCATCATCTCATCCTCATACTCCATCCGCACCCATCACCTCATCCTCATACTCCATCCGCACCCATCACTCAACTACACGCGCGACCAAAAAAAAACGCGTAAAAAGGGTACCTTTTGCCGATCATGGCGCGTCACGCGCGTGACGCGTTTAGGGTGTCAAAAAGGCCAAAATCAGAAAAAGGGTATGTTTGATACGTGTTTAGGGTATCTTTTTCTCCAAACTTGTTCAATTGACGTAGACCTTGTTTAGGGGTATGTTTTAGGGGTTATACTTGTTTAGGAGGCAAAATTGTCAAAAAAATCACGCGAAAATACTTGAATAGGGTATAAATTGGATCAATGGATAAAACTTGTTTAGGGTGGGTTTGAAAAACCTGTGGTCGCGCGTGTGTACAGCAATATAGTTGAGTGCCCCCCCCCCCCCCCCCCCCCCGGGTCATCGGCGTATTATCATTTTCTTTGGAGTATGAAATGTGTCTTTATAATTTTAAGGTGGTGCAATAACGTTTGTGTATTTTGTTAGAAAAATGTAATGTGTTTTATTGACAGATTGAGAAATTATCATTATGTTTGACTTTTACACAGATTATTGCAAGTTTGTAAGTTTTCAATTTTACACAAAATCCACCACAAACGTCACTTTCCATTGCCCAAACAACATAATAATTCACTATTGTATTCATGGCCACTTCAAAACCATTCCATCCAACAGGGGAAATGATAATACGCTATAATTGACCTCATGCATGATCGCCTCAACATCACTCAAAATATCACTTATTCTCCCAATGACATGATAAAACATATTGACAATATCAATGCATTTTGCAACATTTCACGTTTGACTTTGCCCCATATTCGGATGATATGCACATTCCATGATAAAATATTCATAGCAGATGTTATATCAATGTAAAGGGGGGAATACAAGCTTTCCAATTATACCGAATTTATGAACGGTAATAAAGTAATACTATAGATATGAATGCTCAAACTTGAATTGCGGGACTTTTTGTGAGGGGTTTACTAGTATTATTGCAATTTTGTATTATTATGTTACAATTTATTAATTATACATGTATATCATTAATATCCAAGAAATGCATTTCTTTCTTCATTATTTTAATAATTATTCTGTATCATGTAATTATGTTGAAAATAAAATAAGATAAATCAATCAATAACATTAGATGAGACTGAGAGTAATGAACTTAGCAATACTTAAAAATGATTTATTAAAATGTTTACTTACCCACATTCTGAATACGCTGATTAGCAGATATGTTTTAATGAAACATAAAACAAACATGAAATCTCTTCCAGCACTTCTACAATACTGACGTGGAGCTTTAACGGTCACGATGGTTGCTGCACAGGCTTTAACGGTCACGATGGTTGTGCAAAGGCTTTAACGGTCACGATGGTTGCTGCACAGGCTTTAACGGTCACGATGGTTGCTGCACAGGCTTTAACGGTCACGATGGTTGCTGCACAGGCTTTAACGGTCACGATGGTTGCTGCACAGGCTTTAACGGTCACGATGGTTGCTGCACAGGCTTTAACGGTCACGATGGTTGTGCAAAGGCTTTAACGGTCACGATGGTTGCTGCACAGGCTTTAACGGTCACGATGGTTGCTGCACAGGCTTTAACGGTCACGATGGTTGCTGCACAGGCTTTAACGGTCACGATGGTTGCTGCACAGGCTTTAACGGTCACGAT
>JBAMJV010006598.1:0-224013 GCA_037951105.1 Echinarachnius parma
AAGGTCGGAGATATCTACTATGACGTCACAAAGTAAGCTTACATATTTAAAAATTGAATCGCTGTATGCCACTTCTCTCATTACCGTACACTGTTAAAACGCTGTGTAAACAAATTCAACAACTCGTTGAAATGTTTCAACAACCGCTGTTTGACATATGAACCATCAAACTGTTGTTGAAAACATTCAACAATCCCAGTTGTTTAAAGTTTACACAACTGTTGTTTTAATTTGTTCTACAACTGTTCTACAACTGTTTAGAATAAATTTCAACAATCCCGTTGATGAAATAGCAAATACAAAACAAGATATAAAAGCGGCAAGGGTAGGATTCGAACCGGGGGTCTTTGGGTTATAAGTCTCACCTCTATCGACTGCGCTATCTCGGTTCGCTTGGTTTGCGAAGGGGCAAAAGAGGTTTTGAGGCGGTGATTTTGCGGTCGAAACTATCACGTGATTTAACACGTTTCATCAACGCTTGAAAAATGGGCGCTTCACGCAACCCTTCTTCATACAACTTATCATGCTACACCTAAAGTTGTATGAACAGATTTAACAACCGTTTTTACACAGCGTTTTTTTTACACAGCGTTTTAATATCATCATAATCAACTCAAATCATTACGTTTTACTTTGACACCCACTTCCCGATCTCTCTCCATTTCTCTCTCATTATTAATCGACGATCGGATGTCTCTAAGATGCTCCACGCTCCTTGTATTACTAGGCAAATATGGACAAAAATATCAATGTAATATTTAGTGAAACTCTCCAACAGTTCTCTTCGCCATGCATCCTGACTGATAATTGAAACATAAACGGATAATACTCGCCTTTATCTCTATTATTATGACAATGAAGTGGAAATAAGCATTATCATCGACCAGCATACACATATTCATGTTTCAATGGCACCTCGAACTAACTTTCATTTTACGTTATACACAATATAAGGCAAATCAAATGTCAACGTAACAAGAAAAAAATCAGTGGACCTGGGCCCCGTTGCAGAAAGAGATACAATCGATTGTAAGTTGCGATTAATCGTAAATCAGATCACGTGTTCTAGATGCGCAAATCTGATTAGTTGAAACGCGTACATTTTCTGACCGATCAATCGTATCTTACAATCGATTGTATCTCTTTCTGCAACGGGGCCCTGGTGTGATAAAGAATATTATAAAATATATTGTGCTACTCGTCAGTAGTATTATTTTGCAAGTACTGCTTATATGAATATACATTTTAAAATAGATAGTAATCACTGCATCCTTTTTTCTCTAATCACGGTAATCATCGACCAGCATACACTTCGCTTCGTTTGGTATCCCGACCTCGTCCCTGACCACCAACCCAACGATTGGGGGTCTTTCTCTCTCAACGAGCGGCGTCTATCTCACCGTCAATGGTCACTGGCATTACGAAACACACGGATTGTAAGTTCATACCGGTGTAGGGGGGGGGGGGGGGGGGGGGGGGGGGAGGCTGAGGTGTCATACACGAATGTCTTCAAGCCCGTTTCCGGCTGACTAGCAACAACAAACAAACATGCAAACAAAGTCCTCGCCATTAAAGGAGGGGTTCGGACGATTTCCAGGATTTACCAATCAAAGAAGCAATATTTTTTAAACATATTGCCTTTGTCCCGACGAAGAAAGACCAACTGGATCATTCACAATCACTTTGGGACTAAATAAGATAACAGTTCTTGATCGAATCTGCCGCCAGTGGGATCTATCCCAGCATGCAATTTTCGTGACGTTGATGCCTCACTTTGCTGCCAATACAAAGCAAAGTGAGGCTGGCGCGTCACGCGACCACGTGATAAAAATCGGAAGCGTACAGAAAATAGACGATGAATATCCAAAATTGCAGACACAAAACAATAGAGTATAAATCATCCTGATAGGATATTTTTTTGATAAAAATATATTACCAATGAGTAATTTTTTTAGATTCTGGTACATTAATTTTGAAAACGTCCGAACCATCCCTTTAAGCTGCTTGAAACAAAAAATGCCCGAAGATGACAAGATTTTAGCCCGAATATGATCATGTTTGCACAAGTTACATGGTTTTGCCCGAATATGGCGATTTAAAAAAACTTTTACGCCTATATATTTAAGATTTCAGTTGCCACTGGCATTATGAAACACACGGATTGTTGGTTCAGGGCTACGTTGCATTAATAGGCGGAGGGCCAAAGTCGAAAAAGTGACTTTAGGTTGCCAGATCTCCACAACAAGTTAAAACCAATTTTAATTGCAAGTATTTTTAATGAGACAAAATAACTCAGAGGTCTACCTCAAAAAATTTGTTGCGAACACCTCCAAATCCAAGATGGCGTCCAAAAAGGCAGCCGTTTTGACTTGCTATAGATAATTGGCGAAATTTACCAAAGGACACCGGAAATCAGCATGATTTTGCCGTCATATTAAAGACAATGACATTTCCTATAATCTGATACCAAATACCATGGGGTTCTGGATATGTAACACGGTAATTTTTGGCCCCAAACTCAAATTTTAGGAATTTTTCCCCAAAATATGAAATTATTGATTTACATAATTAGGCATAAATCAATAATTGTATTAAGAGTTGAATTAATACTTTTCAGAAAACTGACCAATTATATCGACAATACTCTGTGAAAATTTAAAGTGTGTACTGTATCTGCACAAAAAGTTATTATACTTGGAAGTCAGCATTTGATATCGACAAAACTGGTAGTTTTGCATGATTTCTCATGCTATACAGGGTGTCTCAAAATATTTAATCTTGATTATAGGACTTGTGTACCAAATAATTGCGTCAATCTCTTGAACAAATAAAAAAAAAAACAATTTCCTTTAATATGATGAATATTCTACCATAATTTTGTAATCCGCGTAGATGTCGTGTCTGTCTTGTATTTGTTTAACTGCATTTATGATAAATCAAGCGCTAAAAATTAACTTAATTCCACTCCCCATGGAGCATTCCAGTCAGCTGCATACTGACGCGCCTGCCATGCATATTGCAAATTCGAATCATACTGGGTGCCCATGATGTTTTTAAAACATTGTCAAGATCATGTTCATTATCTTGAGAAGCTAACACCAACCGCATATTTATTTTTTGTGCACTACACTGTACTCGTGTAACCATGGTAACAGCAGCCGATTATGGACAGAAATATACTAAATCACCAATGATTTATTTATATTACAAAAACCTAAAATTAGCAGGTAAAGGGTGTCATTTCACATGTGTTTTTGATTTCCTTCATGTTCACGGGAAAATTAGTGTGCATAATGCGGCTTGTAGTAGCCAGATATATGATTTATTGTATTTCTATTGTTGTTGTTACTATGGTTACAAATATACACGGTGGTACAAAAAGTTAGTCAACGATAAACATAATAGCCTATTCAAAGTTTTCTTCGAAACCTGAAAAAGAATTTGCTGTCTAGCTAACTGTGGTGTTCCGAATAATATACCGAAATAATGTATCATCAAGCGTAATCATGTTAAAAAGTCATCCAGATATGGTCGGTCCAACTGTGAAAGGACGCGCGCCTTGCATTCGAATATTGCACTAAATATAATGCACTTTGCATGATTGATTTATTATACATGCAGTGAAATTACCGATACACTATTTTCGTGTACTGCAAACCGATGGCGGCATATTCATGACATAAAAGAAGAAAACTGAAGGTTTTGTTAAAAACGGGTATAAACAATATGTCATTATTCAGAAGCATTTCTTGAATGATGTCCGTATTAAGAATAATTACATTTGTTGAGGCACCCTGTATATATAGTGTTCGAAATCGTACAAAATTGCTGTATTTGTCGATATCAAATGCTGACTTCCAGTTATTATAACTTTTTGTTCAGATACGGTACACACTTGGAATTTTTACAAGGCATTGCTGATATGACGGGACAGTTTTCTGAAAAGTATTAATTTAGCTCTCAAAGCAATTATAGATTTATGCCGAATTATGTAAATCAATAATTTCATATTTTTGGAAAAAATTCCTAAAATTGAGTTTGGGGCTACAAATGACCATGTTACATATCCTGAAACCCATGGTGTTTGGTATCAGATTATAGGAAATTTTATTGTCCTTAATATGACTGCAAAATCATGCTGATTTCAGGTGTTTGTTGGGAAATTTCGCCAATTATCTATAGCAAGTCAAAACGGCTACTGTTTTGGACGCCATCTTGGATTTGGAGGTGTTCGCAACAAATTTGTTGAGGTAGACCTCTGAATTAATTTATCACATTAAAAATGCTTGCAAATAAAATTGGTTTAAACTTGTTGTGGAGATCTGGCAACCTAAGTCCTTAAGGAAGCCACTTTTTCGACTTAGGCCCTCCGCCTATAATTGCAAAATTGCAATTGATCGTAATAGGCGCTATATCAATCGAACCTATTATTATTATTAATTGCAGTTTTACAATGGATTGCAACCCTTTCTGCTGCGGGCCCCTGATCTTCAAATAAGGCGAAGTCA
Organism: Echinarachnius parma; assembly: GCA_037951105.1. NCBI lineage: Eukaryota > Metazoa > Echinodermata > Echinoidea > Clypeasteroida > Echinarachniidae > Echinarachnius > Echinarachnius parma. The sequence continues at coordinate 4,509 of JBAMJV010006598.1, forward strand.
CGGTCGATCTAATCGAAGGGCATAGTGGTATCGAAGGACAGGGCACTACATTTAAGGACAATAATTTCTAGGTGTATATAATTATATAGCTTACCAAGGGAAGCACTCGAATACAAAGTGTGAAACTCTTACTTTTTAATTTCAACATCGCTTTCTAATTATTTTATGATAATTATTGTGAACCCGAAATAATTGTCCATTGACATGGACCAATACAATACTGAACTGAATTGAATTAAATCGAATTCTTCTTGCATACACAATGAAAACTGAAACATCTTTCGAAAATAATTACCCGAAACAGAAAACAGTTGTGATGAGAAGAAGAAATGACAATAGCCCATTATATTTTTATTAATAGTTAATTTGTTTAAATAAATTTCTATATATTCTTAGATATGACCAGAAACCACTTAGATATTGCCATGACTTGCCATCTTGTGGGTTAATAGCATGAATAAATAATATATTTAACAATGAAACTCTTTGTCCGTTATTTACTGTTATGAAACCAGTAGCACTTGATAATAGTGCACTGGCAATTACTTGTGCACTTTGTTAACAATTATTTATCAAATAAGCTTTTCAAAATTACACGCGTGTCCCTGGACGATTTTGTTTCACTATCATTAAGAAGAAGACAATACGACGACTTACCGCTCTGGGGTAATTAAATACAAATATTCTCCGAATATGACTATTACAGATATAATTACGAAAGTTTCAGTTTCTTGACGAAAATCAAGAATGACAAAATCAAAAAAACTAAAGTGCTTTATGATTGAATAATCATAAAACTCACGATTGAATAATCATAAAACTGATTAAAATGACTAAACAAAAACATGTAATGTTTAATTCACTGATTTATTTAATCATTAAATCCACCAATACAGGAATATGAACATGGAACATTCCATATTTTGATTTTCTAATGTTCTAACATTTTGAATTGTAGATAGCTGCGGAGCTTTTTAATGTACTGCTATTGTTAATTCAATTTTATGGAAAGTGGATTTAGCGCATTTTGGAACTTAGTTCTGTATTTGCTTTCTTAAACAAAAACACCCTTATTACTTATCAGAGTGTTTGCTATCAGAAAAAGTACTACTATACAAACAAGAACCCGATGTTTGACATAACATGAAGTAACGATAAGTGTTTGTTTATTTAGCTTCCAATCCGGATAATCACTGTTCCATTGAAATAGTACATTTAAATAATGTAATGATGTCATCCTCCGTGAGATTATGTCTATAGGCATATCATAAAATACATTTAACGAGAATATAACAGAGAACTACTATATAGTAAATCACATCGTGTTATTACATTTGTTGTGTTGTGCAGCATCCACATCTCAGACTCAGGGACCTTCGATGCCAGTGCTTCTTCGATTTCTCTGTCTCTAAATCTCAGGGTTGGTAAGTTATATATCAAACAATCAAACACATATACAAGCAAACAAACACACTAACAAACTAACACAAATATAAAGTAACACAAACAAGTACACACTTTAACACACATACACAGATACAAGCATAAACACACAAATAAACATACAAACACACAAACTGACACACATACACAGATACAAACACACAGACACACACAAACTAACTAACTCAGATACACGCAAAAATTAAACAAACACAAACAGATAAAACAAACAAACACACAAACTAAAACAAAATAAATCAAACAAACAAACACACGAACTAAAACAAAACAAATCAAACAAACTAACAGCAAACAAACACACACATATGTACTAACACACATATACAAGCAAGCACATACAAGCGAACACAAACAACCAAAATCAACATAAGCAGATCAAATAGAAACACTAACAGTTAGCAATAGTTCATCTTCATTATGTTTTGCATGTCAGTTAAGTTGGATTAGCATCATTGTCAAGTAATAAGATATGATAAAAAATAATAATGATAATAATAATATTAATAATAATAATAATAATAACAATACAAATAATAATGATAACAATAATAATAATAATAATGCAAATGATAATAAATGTTATTTATTTGGCGCTTAATACTGATGTTTCTAAGCGCAACTATAATAATCAATCTCTATTATTATTAAGAGCAATTACAATCGAATATAAATCAATACTATTTCAAGAAGTTTAGAATACATGGTTATAACGACACGAATGAACTGCTGGAATTTATGACTCGATTTTGCACGATAGCCGGATCAATCAGATATGCTTTTCCACATCATCAAACATGATCATCTTGATAGGTAGGCTTACTTAATACAATTCTCTGTAGATACTGTATCTTCGATTCAAGGTTATTATTATACAAATATAGTTAACTCGAGCTAGTATTTTTGATTACTTCCACTGTAGGAGTAGATACGGCGGGTCGACCGAACATCTCATCTCTCAGTTCTGATTGCTCCTTCCACGTGGGGGGTCTGAGCGTGAAGCTACACGGGGGCGCCAGGTAAGCCACAGGAATAAATGGAGAAAGAAGATGGAGGTTGATACTGATTAACAATAATTATGATGACAATGATGATGACGACGATGATGATAATGATTATGATAAAAATACAGTTGTTGATAATGATGATGATGATGATGATGATAATGATGATGATGTTAAGTGTTTAGGACTTCTCAGATCGATGATATGACATGATTGCGACCTTGTTTGCATATTTCCCCAGCTGGTTGTACAATCTCTTCGATGACACCATAGCAGATAGCATCAAGGATTCCCTCAACGACCAGGTAAAGGCCGATATTGGAATACAACTATTGGAAAATTTGTCCTTAAGCGTTATTATTATTATTGTATTATTATTATCAGTAGATGTTGAAGAAGCAGTAGTAGAAGGGGTAGTAGTAGTAGTATTACTGTGATTATTTTTCATGGTATTATTATTATTACTTTAGTTAGTATACTTATTGTTATTGTTATACTAATCTGTAGAAGTAGTTGTGGTAGTGATCAGAATAACAGTAGTAGAAGTATACATTATAAGAAGTAATAGTAGTAGTAGTAATAGTAATAGTGCTAGTAGTAGTATTATTTGTAGTAGTAGTAGTAGTAGTAGTAGTAGTAGTAGTAGTAGTAGTAGACTACTACGTCGATCACGGGGGGGGGGGGGGGGGGGGGGTGGGGATGGGGGGATATATACCCCCAATATTTTAGGTGGGGGGGGGGGGGGGTGGCCTGTATTATTATTATCCCCCCCCCCAATATTTGGGGTTCAAAAATATATAATAACATTAAAATAAAGGAGCATTGCCCCCTCTCATTCATAATGTGAAAGTTGATACTATAGTCTTCTTTAAACCACATTTTGATAACTAGTGCTAAACTGCCCAAATCCAAAATCTTCCGGGGGCTGCGCCCCCTGGAACTGTAATCATTGAATAGTTTTATCCAGGACTTCTCTCTATGCTCACTAAAATTGAGCTAACTATACAATAGTTAACTGTATTTCCTATTTACATAGATAACATCTTTATTTCTGGATATTACTAATCCCAAAGCTTCCGGGGGCTCCGCCCCCTGGACCCCCAATAAGCTTCCCAATATGGGTATCCCAAGGACAAAGCCCTCCTCATAAAATGATGCTTGCAATGTGCACTTAATAATCTTCCAATTTCTAAACAGCTAAATCCAAAAGCTAACTAACTATATACTTACCTGTATATTTACATAGACAACATCTCTATTTCTGGATATTACAAATCCCATAGCTTCCGGGGGCTCCGCCCCCTGGACCCCCTATAAGCTTCCCAATGTGTGTATCCCTTGACTGATTCTATTCAGGGTTCCATCAGGATGCTTGCAATCTATGTATCTATCAGGCTAAAGTTAATCCATACTTGGACAAAGCCCTCCTCATAACATGATTCTTGTAATGTGCACTTAATAATCGTCCAATTTCTAAACAGCTAAATCCAAAAGCTTTTGGGGCTCCTTATTCCCCCCCCCCCCCCACCCCTCAGTCATAAAAACCTGGGCATGCTGCTGGGTTGTCGCTTCGCTCCCTCGCCAAAGATGGTCGAAATGACGTATCATCCCCCCCAATGGCGAGAAGAAATCGACGCCTATGGTAGTAGTAGTAGTAGTAGTAGTAGTAGTAGTAGTAGTTTGACTTGTTGTTGTAGTATAGTAGTAGTGTAGTATTAGTTATTGTTGTTGTTGTTTTTGTTGTTATTGTTGTTGTGGTGGTGGTGGTTGTTGTAGTAGATGTATGAGGAGGAAGAGTGGTTAATAATTCACCAACTTACCTGGTCGATATATTGATACCATACAAACCAATTAGAAATCTTCGTTCCGTAAATAAGAACCTCTTGACTTACTTGACTTACTTGACTTATGCCGTTCACTCCAACAGTGGGTTGAGTGGTGGCATCCGCTTCATGAATCCCTGCCATTTGCGCCGGTCTCTTGCCAAGTGACTTGCCTCTGCTATTGATTGTAAATGTATTTTGGCGCAGTCTGCTCTAAGGCAGTCCATCCATCTATTTGGTGGTCTTCCCCTTGGTCTGTTCCCCATGAATCTTAGTTCCATTGTGAGTTTGGGGAGACGCGATGGTTTCATTCGCTGGACATGTCCGAAGTCTTTTCTGGGAGATTCGGTCAATTGCAGTTTGGTGAGCGTTGAGCTGTGTCCTAATTGATGTGTTTCTAATTCTGTCCAGTCTTGTTATTCCTAGTATTTTTTTTCTTCTGAGACATGCCATCTCAAACGTTAGTAGCCTGTTTTCATCTTCCTTCCTCTTGATATTCCATAAAACAGAGACACATACATACGGGGATCGTGGCATCGTGCATTTGCAACAGTAGCACGTCCAGGTTATGGAATGAGCTTCCCCAAGAATTGAGAGACATTACAAATACAGATTGTTTTGTGAAGTCCTTAAGGACCTATCTTTTTTTTAAAATAGGCTGCACTGTAATTTATCTTTTCCTTTATTGTATAATTTTGTGTGCACCTTATGTTATATTTTGTAGGATGTAATATATTTTGTTTATTTTTAATGTACTATGTACAGATGTAAAGCGCATAGAGAGTCATTTTGTCTATTATGCGCTATATAAATATACATTATTATTATTATTATTATTATTATTATTATTATTATATGCCTATATATAGCATTTGTACGATATTGATGTTCATTTCCCACATCCCCCAGATCTGCAAGACTGTCATCGAGGAGGTGAATACGAATCTGGAGAATGAACTAAAAACCTTGAAGGGTGCGTGCAAATCATTTGTAGGACATTTACATACAATTACTCAATACTGATAAAATGTAATCATTAATCAAATCATCTATTGCAATTTGCATCTCTGCCCAGTGTATTCTAGTTGTATGGAGAAGTTGTCCATAACGATATTTTAAAATCTCATCTGAATGTAAATATATTCATAGCGTAACTCATACTTACCTCATACATTTTGATAAAGGCGTTCGATACTTTTCAAATCATGTATAAGGTTTGCAATAATTCACGCCAGATTTCGAATAGGATGTTGAAGACGTATAACATCTTGTTATTTCGTTATTTCATTGCCACATTTTGCCAGACCAATGGACATGTTTTATATATATTTTTTTAAAAAAACAATATGTAGTCAGTCCGCCTATCGACATTTGGTATATGATTTATTACGTCATGAGACAAATTTATATTTGTCTATAACGATACTTTAATATCATCTGAATGAACCAAACGTTTTAGTCAAGTACTTGTCAGTTCAGCCCAAGACGAAGGATCTGCCAGATTCGAAATACACTTTGACTCATATATTGCAATACTTGGGCTGTGAATTTATTATATCTATCTTTTTGTAGTGGCTTCGCTAAATTATTTGATACTTTTGTTTACTATAAAATTATTAATTTGGTTGATGTTCAGTGACTGCTCCGATCGAGGATGTAGCTGAGATCGATTATTCTCTTGTCGAGAGTCCTTCCTTCAACGGGTCTGTCAATACCGCTCACAAGGTAAGCTCAAGAAAACTCACAGCAGTAATTACCGTCATCAACATCATCATCACCATCATCATCATCATCATCACCACCATCATCATCAGCAGCAGCAGAATCATCACCATCATCTTCATCTTCATCATCATAATCATCACCATCATCATCATAATCATCATCATCAAGCTCAAGTAAATTATCAGCAATTATCACCGTCATCATCATGATCAACGTATATCATACTGGTCAATATTATTATTACCATAATCAACAACTTCACAATTGTCATTATCCCACTCTTCGTCGTCGCCATCATCATCATAGTAATCATATATCGTCAATATAAAATACAATTATAGTAAATTTTATTTACCAAACAACAACACATAAATTACAGAGTTTTCAAAAGTAATAGAACATTATAGTTTGTACAAAAAAAGAAAAAGAACCAGCAATAGCTGAGCAGGCTAGTCGAGGCCAGTCCTTCACAATATTATGACAATATTATCATAATACAGATGCTATCATTTGTATAATTTACAGCGTATTTACAATATTTACAGAAGTAATATTATTAACTTGAATCAACAAAATAATCATCATCGTTATCCTCCTCGTCGTCATAATCATTATCTTTAAGATCAATACAATCTTCATCAATATTATCATGTCTCATCATCATCAGAAACATGATCGTCATCATCGTCATCATCATTTTTTAACATCGACATCAAATTGTATGAAAAGTTACTTTTTGTCCGTAACTTTGTGAATACAACTCTTTATATATCTCATTATCTAACAGCGCATAACCCATCTCCAACAAAACTTGTCATAATCATTATCAATGTATTTTTTGCATGATTTTGCATAATGTTTTTGTTCTCGTAATAATGGGTATCGTCGCCATCCTCATCATTATAATCATACTCACTGTTGTGATCATCAGCATCATCATCATCATCATCATCATCATCATTATCATCAGCATCATCATCATCATCATCATCATCATCATCATTATCATCACCATCATCATCATCATCATTTAAATAAGAATATTCATGGTTATCATAATTATTTTATATAGTGCAAACATCGTTAGTTGAAGTTGTAAATTGTGTAACATCGTTACAGTTTGTACATTTCTATCAATCGAAATATAATTAATATTGAATTGCGACTTAAACTGCTTTGCCTTTTGTTTGGATATGCGCAGGGCGAGGTGTATCCGATAGGCAGCAAGGCAGAGTGTCCGCTCCCCGTTCCCGCAATCCCACCCGATATGGACGCCTCCCGGATGGTCTTCCTCTGGATAACCGACTACCTGCCGAATTCCGCCGGATATGTCTTGCACAACGCCGGATTTCTAAAGTACAACGTCACTGCAGATAATGTAGGCTATGTTTTATCTAGCATTTTGGTCCATACCCATTTTAAAAGTGTAACACAAGATCACGTAGACCTAACGGTTTGCCTTGAAAAAAGCATTCCCTTATAACAAACACTATGTTTTTGTTTTACGTTTCCAATATCAGCTATATCTTAACAGTACATACATTTAGTACATTTGCTGAATTACTTTAAAGGAGAATTCCGGACGAGTAAATACAAAATACAGTATATTGGAAATAAATCTAGGGATGTGCTTGAATATTTTCAGGATTTGACTCTCTTTGGTTGATTTCTAAGAGATTTTTCTAATGTCATTAACTCTGAGGAAATAATTAAATTGACTGCACACAATCATGAGACCCTTACGTAGCACCCTCACTTTGCTCAATTTCTTGAGTAGGCTTGAATCCGGTGCCACTGCATTGTGATCACTGCATGTGTCATTCATAATAGCCGGTCATGCAGAGCCAGCAAATTCAATAACCACGTTTACAGGACTTTGTGTCTATTCAAATTCCAATGAAAGCCAAACGTGTTACAATTTCGGGCAGGCAAGTATTTTCAAACGGTTCAACAATGCAGTAATGCTCAAAGGCACGGTTTAGTGGCGCATCGTGGACTAAACTATTCATGATCGAGAATTGTATTGGTCCGATCAAAAGAACACATTCGCTGCAGTGTAAAAACATAGATAGGCGCATAGTGAGGGTCGCACGTCAAAAATTGGTGCATTGTGGGATAGAACAAGCTCGCTCGCGAATTTGTGTCAAATTATAGCCAATTATAAGAACCCAAAATCATACTTTATTTATACAAAATTGTGTTTGTTGACCTAGAATATCTGTCTTTCAATCATTAGAAGCTTGAAATCGTGTGGAAGTCCACTTTAATCATGTTGGTTGTTTGATACATGTATATTCATTGTCACTTACTTCCTCCTTAATTCGCTTGCCTGGGCATGGACAGTCATGTATGTCTAATGATACGTGATTTATATGGGAATAAATATACAATAGTGCAATATGCACATTTACGATCATGCTAATTTGTAATATCCTTATTATTTTTAGATTCCCGCGGATGAAAGGAAATATCTGAACACATCCTACTTCGGCTACCAGTTCCTCATACCCGAGGTATGATTAGTAAAGTAACAGAAAATATGTCCATATATCAAAGTCCATACGTTTCTCACATTAACGTGACACCAGAATATGTCTTGTTTCTGAATAGTATTGATACGTGACGGGGATATTAAAAAAAACCGTCTGAATGATTGATATCAACGTTTCTGAAATAGACTATAGGTCTCTTACACCCATGGCATGCTGGGTAAATATGACGGTGTAATATTTATTTAAAATAGTCAAGTATGGTTTTTATTTTAATCCGGACAATTGAACATTGAATCTAGTTGAAAATAATTATTTACATTCGACATACTTGTGAAATGTCGTATAACATCAAACACCAGTAATAACAGAACAAATGTAACATTGGAATCATAAAATACAAATATACAATTTTGCACAAAAATATACTGTCTCGCACTTACACATAACATGGTAGGCCTACTAACTTTGTATGATGCAATATATGGCTAATAATATCATTACAACATATTTTATGATACAAGAGAAATGCTTTCACAAAATACTATTACATTTCTTCAACCAGATGAGTAAGAAGTACCCCAACATGCCAATGCAGATCAAACTGAACAGCACCAAACCGCCTGTCGTCACAATGAAACCTAGTGGAATCCAGGCTGTTCTCATCGGTGACTTCACTCCCTACGCTATCCTCCCCAACAAGTCTCGCGCTTATCTCTTCTCCCTCAATGTGGTAAGGAAAACAACCTATCAATCAATCAATCAATCACTCACTCAATCAATCAATCAATCATTCAATCAATCAATACATCAATATATAAATCAATCAATCAATCAATCAATCAATCAATCAATCAATCACTCATTCAATCAATAAATCAATATATAAATCAATCAATCAATCAATCAATCAATCAATCAATCAATCAATCAACCAATCAACCAATCAATCAATAAATCAATATATAAATCAATCAAACAATCAATCAATCAATCAATCAATCAACCAATCATTCAATCAATCAATAAATCAATATATAAATCAATCAATCAATAATCAATCAATCAATCAATCAATCATCATTACATCTAATAATAATTATTCATATTCATGATCATGATAAAGCGCCTGATATGAAATTACATCTCTATGCGCTTTTCAAAATAATATTACAACACACTACAGTAATAAAATTAACAAAATAAACCTATACATCAAACATACATGTAAACATTTACATACATAATATATTATAAGATTGTACATCTTACCATTATTTATTATCAAGGAGCAAATAATAAAAACAGAATCTACACAAATCTCGGTGCGTTTTTGTCAATTTCTCGATTAGGCAATTTGTCAATAGTGTCAAGGGTTGGTGCGGCACGGATTAATAAATTAGTCAATCAATCATCAATCAATCAATCATTTTTATAATTATTGTTATATATACTCCGCAAAAAAAGAAACTGGACACTTGTATGAGACCAAATATTTCGTATTCATTAACGATAAAATATATGATATTGTATATCAAATTAAAGATAAAATTACCCTCTTCAATATTCGCATAAAATCCAGATGAAATCATTCATGCATGACTTGTCACGGTCAATTAACCACACCAAGGTCTGTTTTCAAAAATAGCAAAAATGGAACATCCACTCAACCATATAAATGTTGATAAGCATAATCTAAAACGCTATATTCATGAGATGGCATAATTTTTCATTACAAATGTGACCTTTTCTATCTTCATCTCAATAAAGAGTATAAATGAAGACAAATTGTGAACGTTATAGGTGTTATTTTCATCCAAAAGTAACAAAATGGGGAATTCCACGGCAAAGCTTTATTAGTCAAAACCACAGTTTGTGCCCTTATTTCAGCATGAAAATGGTATAAATTCTTCTCAAGAATTATACCGTAGTCCAAAGATCTTCAAAACCTGAAGTCACCCTTGGTCTAACATTTGGGCAGTCTTTGACATGACATTTATCTAGGTAATTATGGTTAAAATTGCAGGGGACACATGAAATAGACAAGCGTCATGCCTGTAATACAGACCAGTATGATAATGCTCTCATAACCTGGCCCTGTTTTATTGACAAATTTGTATTTCCAGAGTTTGTTCATAACAATAAAATTGAATAATGTCATAATTTACTTGCCCCGCTCATCTTGTTTTAAGTGAAACGCTTACTATCATTTCAGTCGAATGGTGTGGTCCTCCATTGTTTTGCTATTTTTGAAAACAGACCTTGCTAGTGTTAATTGACCATGGCATTTCATGCATTAACGATTACACCTTTAAGTTATACCCTGCATGTAGAGGACTGAATTCCCTTTAATTTGATATATGATCATGTACACTTTATCGTACATTAATATGAAATATTTCAACTTATACAAGTGTCCAGTTTCTTTTTTTGCGGAGTATATATATGTTTTAATATCTTATTTATTATTATTATTATTCTTTTTTTTTGGGGGGGGGGGGGGGGGGGGAGGAGGGGCAACTTTATCGAAAGAGACTATGCACATTTTTGTGGGTACGCTTTGAAAGTTGTTCACCATCGAGATTTGGCAAAAATAGGTGTTTTTTTATTTTGTTTAATCCGAAAGCAATATGAGTGTGTTGTCCTCTACATTCAAATTGAAATAGTGAAAATGTAGAATATAGATATCTACCAAACTGTACAATAAAGAATATGACAGAATATACTGTCGGACTGAAGGGGAGAGGGGAGGCCTGGGGGCATACCATTTTGTTGGGGCCATCTAGAAAATGTTTTACCCTTATGTATTAGCATAACCATTTTACAGTTTTCGCTATTTTTTTAAGGGAAGGGGGGGGGTGGGGGGGGGGGGGGGGAGGCCGTGCCCACAGAAATCCGGCACTGTACGATTGTACGCTATATTGCCTTCATCATATAGTTTTCGCCGGTTTAGAAATGAACAATACACATACCTCATTGATGCAATGCTATTGACGCTACCCACACACAGTTGGCATGTTCAATATTGTCATGCAACATAGACAGAAGAATCGAGGTTGCAGTTTAGTTATTCAGGAGGAAGCAATGGATCGAACACGAGGTTCACAGAAAGTCTTTTCACCAGTTGTTCCCAGAAGTATTCCCGTGCTCTTTCGTCATCGCTCCATCTGAGGTAAGGTCTGCGTTCACTCAGGTATAACCTCACAAGGAAGGGTAGGTCCTCGTCCGGGATGTCCTCAACGAAGACGACGACCGTGTTTTCGGTCCGGGCGTCGCGGACGTAGTCCATAGCGATGCGGAACTTGACGAGGAACCAGTTATCGAGGACGGCAGCCCTACTGAGCAGGACCAGCGTCTTGAAGCTGTGCTCGACGGCGTAGTTGACTGCGTCCAGGTAGTGCATCCCAAGCATCAGATCCTCATCGCCAAAGACCTTCCGGTCAAAGTGCGGAAGTCTCCCTTCAAGAGTGGGACGGAGATAATCGTTAACCCACGCTTCATCAACACCCGCATACATGGTGAAGAGGTCGTACTGGAAATCCTCTGGATTCCGTGCATCGCGTATCTCTTTGTATCCTATAACAGCTAATTTCAGCAGAAATATCTTGTACCGGATGTACCACCGAAAACGGACAATAATGACGATTGTCACTATAATTCCCACAATGATAATCACGATACAAATGTACATTGCGATGTTAGGGCCACACAACACATTTGCTTCAAAAGATGACAGCATTTTGCCCCTTAATGGTGGCAAAGAAGTATCGGTATTCGAGCAAACGGTTTGGTCCTCGTTCAAGATTTGCACCGACCCTTTCATCCAGACAGGTAGCCACTGAGTATAACAATCACAAACAAGAGGGTTGTGTGAAAAGTCAATCGACAGGTTCGAAGAACTGATTTGTTCAAATGTGCTTTGATTGAAACTCGCAAAAAAATTGTCTTGCAGAATTATTTTCTCTAACCTAGTCATGTTTTCAAACATATCAATGTTAAGATAATTCAGTTTGTTCGAACCTAGATTGATGACGTTGAGATTTTGCAGGTGTGAAATCAAAGGTACACGCTGTATTCCGTTGTAACTCAAATCCAAAATTCGCAACGAAACTAGATGTTTAAACACATCATTATCTAAGTTTGATATTTTACATGAGTACATTAAGAGAGTCTCCAATTGATACAGCCCAACAAAGACACCTAAGGGCATGAACGCAAAACTGTTGCCATGGAGATCTAAATGTCTAAGATGATGCGTCGGGGCAAAAAGACATGTTGATGGAGAGCAGAGGTTAGCCGAACTTATTGATCCTATCATAACAATCGTGTCTAGTTGTGTCATGTTAGAAAACGTTTCTCCTGGTATGATGCTTGCCCAGCGTGAAGAAGTCTGAAATTGGAAATACGTCAGAAGAGGAGCATCTAGGGAAAATATTTCAAGGGCAGAATAGAGGATATTTAACCTTCGTAGATTCACTAGCCGTGAGAATGAAGTGATTTGCAAAATTGTCATTTCACTGCTATAACCTAAATCCAATACACGTAATTTGTCTAGTCCGTAAAAGGTATATTCACTAATGCTTCGGACTTTATTTTCCGACAGGTAAAGCTCAGTTATACTTAAGTTCCACAATGAATTTGACGGATTTATCGAATAAATATTGTTTCTTTTAAGACTTAGAATACGTAAGTTTTTCATTCCGTTAAAATGAACAGGCTCAATAGTTCTGAGTTGATTTGCGTTAAGTTTCAGTTCGTGCAGCTTTGATAAATAGCCTAGATATAAATGCGACATAGACTGCAGTGAATTGTCTGATAAATCCAGTGTTGAGAAAGGATGATCGCTGAGCGGCGAAAAGAAATCTTGTTCGACACTCGTTAAATCCGCTCCGTATACTTCAAGGCTTTGAGCTATAAGTGATCGTGAAAACCCCATGAATAACTGTCTCCATGTCTCTGTTGTGAAATATTTCCCAAAGAAAGACATCCCTTGGAAGGGAAGTTCCTCAATGACATTTGGGTCTACAGTCTGGATAGGGTTGTCCTCCATCCAGATTGAGGTTGTCTTACACGAAAAAACAAATGCACGTTTAGTTAAACTCTTGATATTATTGTTCTTTAGGTATATAATGGCTAATTCTGCTTCACCAGCACATGTCAAATTAATAAATTTAAATTGATTTTGTGAAAGGTCAAGATATTTGAGTCCAATGAGTGGTTTAACCAGTTCTTCTGGAAATGTGCGCAAGCCGAGGTTGCAGTTGTAAAAACTTAACCAGGAAAGTTTATCAAGTCCCCTGAAAACCTCATCATTTGGGAACTGGAGATCGGGATTGTATGATAGTTCTAATTTCTGTAAGTTTCTGAGCGGATGAAATGTCTCTGGATGAATAGAGGAAAGACTATTATAAGTCAGATCCAAGTTGGTTATGGAGATGTAGTGAATGAATGATGTATCGTGAAGAGTTCTAATGGAGTTGCTCGACAGATCAAGGATGCGAACGTCCTCAAAGATATATGTTGGCACATGTGTGAGATGACGCGACCCACAGTCGGCCTTTCTTGCATTGATGTCCTGGTGACACGTGCCCGGAGGAGAGGGAGCCTGTAAGTCCGTTACCATGGTCACCACGTTCTCTGGTCGTGATGTGAGGCTGTTTCCTTGCAGAGGCCGCATCCCACTCGCTAGACAGACCGCCATGAGAAAGATTCGTGCAAAACATGTCCACTCCATTATACTTAATATGGAATGCAGATTCCTTCGCGTCGTTCCGGATATATACCATGTACAATAAATTGTACAGATGCGTGCAATGCTCATGTAATATTCTCAGCATAACAAATAGTTTATCAAGCATTTGAAGAAACTTCTCAGTTTGAAACTGTCTATCAATATGAATTCTTCGCGAGCGTAGACCGTACTATATCGGCTACGACATATGTAAATGAGAAATTGTCTTATTATCACGCCAAGCTCTTTGCTGAAGTCAAGGTATCAAATGTTATTACATCCTACATAGGCAACAAGTACGGAAATAGCAACGAGACGGCATTGGGTTACGAGTTTAGGTTTCCATTTCTTACAAAGCAAATGAACATGATATGCACAATATCAGGAAAAGGAAATTATACCAAAAGTTATACAAAATACATGTAAGTGATATAGGCGATTTAAAGAATTAATAATATGTAAAATAATTAAATTGATAGTGAAACTTATTGCATATTTCATATTTCAGAGAAAGTTTTTGTTAAATTGATACCACAGACATTTGGAAAGGCGATTACAAAATTTGTAAGATGTAAACTAATTAAAGTGATAGTGATACTCATTGCATAGCAAATCAGATTTCAAAAAAGATTAAGGACATTAGACATAATGAAAGAGCGACAAACACTTCCAAGCTTAAAATATGTTGATCATCAGTCTAGTAACCCGGAGATCTCGGGTTTGATTCCCGGCGAAGGAAATATTACTATGCTCATTTAAATATCGGGTTACTTATGTGTTTTTATTCGAAGTCAGTGTGGGGGGGGGGGGGGGGGGGGTTATATCGTCGGCCAAATTTCCGTGACCGGGACCAGGACCAGTCAAAAATTTCTAGGACGAGACCAAGCAAAACCATTGTTTGAGAATCGTGTAAGCGGGGTGGGGGGGGGGGGGGGAGGGGAGGGGGTTGGGGTGTCTGTGGAAAATTTTCAACATTTTCGAGGCCAAGACTATTAAAAGTGATGGTCGAGGCCGCTAAATTGTGGTCTCAAGACCAGCTACAAGTTGTAAGGGTGGGGGGGGGGGGGGGGGTGTGAACCTCCCAAACCGCCGCCCCCCCCCCCCCCCCCCTGGGTACGCCCATGTTCGAAGTACATAACTTTATGTTTACAATAAAGCGCACTCTGACCCTCTCCATATATGAGAAGCTGAATAATTTCAAGAAGGGAATGTATATAGAAGACAAATTTCAAGAACACGCTTCACCATAATACTGGGGCAAAGTCAGCTGCATGACACCTGTATCTTTGCCGGATAGCGAGGTGGACAATGGTGGAGGGGAGTCGCAGGAGATTCGCCCAGGTGCCTTGTTCATTCTGCCCGAAGATAAACTGAAGCGTGTTTATGAAACAAATTAAAGCCCACTAATGAGACTTGCCTATAATATATTTTCATTAAGTTGAAATAAGCAAAGAAAAATAGGCTCCGTTTTCATTTGAATTAAACAATATTATTTTCTATTAACAGACCATCACGAATCAAGTTGCATTGAAACATTCAGCTGGTAATATGGAAAGGGAAGTTCATTGCTAATGTTAACATGATATATGTATCAAATAAGACATGTACAATAGTGGTGATAGGGAGTACTCTTGTATGGAAGTCCTATCTCATTGTAGATTATAGAGATATTTAAAGGACATCAACTCGTCGGTCTATACACAGTTCTATACCTTACGTAGGTCATAACAACGGAGCAGCGAAGTGCGCCCAAGAGAGGTTGAGAAAATGAATTACTAAGTTGCTGCGATAAATGGCCAATAAAGAATGAGCATAATAAACAGATAATGGGCGGTTGATCGATTGAAGACATCCGTTAAAATGGGACAAATCATCTATCTGGCATATAAAAATCTAATACAAATTCTGCTAATTTCATTTGTTAAATAGACACCCCTTCGTTGTACTGACCTGGGCCCCCATGAAAGACTAATGAGACTGGTCTATAATATATTTTCTAAAATGAAAATGAGCAAAGACTCATAAGCTTCTTTCTCAGCGTTTTTCAATTGAATTTAATATATTTTCTATCAACAGACCATCACCGCTCAAGTTGCTGTCAGCTTTAAGGGCAACAATATCACATGGAAGATATCAACTCTTGGGTAGGGACCCACATTTCTTCTTATATCAATCTTTCCCTTTGTCTTATTTCTTGTGATCATTCCGCCATTACTTGATGTGGGTGTAAGTTCTTTCTCCCTCTTTATGTTCTGCGTATTGTGTAATTACCAACACGACCAAATAAAAGGCTGTGTCGTTCATCTAGTGAGTTATGGTCGTTCAGAAGTTAATTAACAATTTAAGAATACCGAAATTTCCTTAATTGTAATAATGCACATCATATATGAAAATCAATGTGAATGACATAATATTGACTATGTTTGTACAACCTTGTTCTGTCATGCAACAGCACCCAGATGTCTCTGGCCCGTTCAGCAGTCGGTTCATTCAGTGTAAGTCCAAGACACATGTGACTCATATATCTTTTTACAATTGCCTGTTCTAGAACATATGGTGCATACACACTCGTACATTTAGTTTCTTTATGTTTTTTTGTATTAATCAACATCTCCCAAATTGAAAGTGAAATAAATATATCACTTTGTGGAAAATATTATAAACAATCTTCAAGAGCTTTTAACAAGGAAATTGTATGGCTCAACGAATGTTTTATGGAACTGCACGTAAAGACTTTGAATTATACTAAATATTAGATAATAAAATAATAATGAAGTTCTGGTAGACTGGACAGTGAAAATTACTGGAAAATTTCACCATTACGTTATTACTGTTTCATTGTGAAAGGACTTCTGAGGTAACCTTTCATAACTTGTCTTTACTCTATACAGATCAAGCTGCTTGAGGTAGCCGTTAACTCTGCGATCAACCTGTACTTCGTTCCCTTTCTCAACCGTAAGTCAACAACTCACACAAACTAACACTATCATAACTACGAAATACCATAACACATTGTAGACATGGATATGAGCGGGACAATCAGTATAACTTCGGGTCCAAATACAATTATTATACTGATTTGTTTTGTCAGCTGCTTGGCATCAGAAGCCAGGAATTTTGCCAATTTTTTTATTATTTTATAATTTATTGATTTTTTTTTTTTTTGGGGGGGGGGGGGGGGTCCTACCTGCGAGCTAGGTATTCCGGCTAACGAGCAAACAAATAAAAAGAACAGGGGGAGGGAAGGACTAGCTCCAGTCCTAACCCTAACCCTACCCCCCCCCCCCCGGCCCCACCCCACCACCCCCTCACTAAACCAGTTATGTTGGTTAAACATATTTTGGTCTGTAATCTGAGTATAAAATGTTATTACATATTAATTAATAACGTATTTAAATTTAAGTTTGGATTAAAATAAGATACACGAATCATAAATACATAAACAAGTATAACTTCACATTTGTTTTAATTCATGTTGTGTATACCATTGTAACCACGTTTTTCTCTGACTGCCTACTTTATTGGTGCAGAGTACGGAGCGGAGGGGGTTCTCCTGCCTCAGCTGGACGGATTCAACTTCTCTAAGCCGGTCATCACACAGGGACAGGTGAATACTCGACTCTTGATTTAGTATTATTGTCAAAATCCTCAAAACTGCTTTGGAACTCTAGCGATTTCCACATATATCTCATTGTGTTCGTAAGTCCTTTAGAGGCATGGGACGAGTTTTTTTTATTTTTTTATGTAAGGACATGTAATTTTCTATTGGGCTAATTTTGACTGTACAAAAAGTCAGTGCAAGCATTTTCGCTAATTGCCCGGTCATATATGACACTCATTTACCAATGAATGATCACATATCGCTCCGTGAACATTATAAGATCACATAAGTACCCTCTGTATCATGTCAACAAAGGTACTATAACGCTTTAATGTTTATCTGACGTCTATAGGAAAGTGTATGTAATATAACATGTCAGCATTGTTGTCATACAATTATTGAAAATCGATAAATATGAAATTGAAATAGCATAACATTCTGAAATATAAGCATTATACACTGGGCCCAAAAAGAAACTTATACTTTTTCACATGGTCATGTGAAAATCTGTCAATCAAATTTAACCAAAATGACACACCGGATTACTTAAATACCCTACTCCAATGACATGTCAATATTAAAACGGTTATCTTACTGACTGAACTGAAAAATGCACTTGCATGGAACCGTTTGCTGTATCACATGTCACAGCCTGGAAATTTCGGCAACAGAGTTTAAATCGGGTGAGGAAGTCAAAACAAATTGAAAATGAAGGTAATGTCAGTTACCCAAACACAGACATCAATACCGTAGAACACCATCGTCAAGCACCCCCCAAGCACCTATACGCATCTTGCTTTTAAAGACGTTTCCATGAGATTCACCTCCATTATTATCATGAATATTCCTCACCATTATTTGCATTCTTGATTAAAGTTTCCCGTTTGGACAGAGAGCGGGCGCTCTTTAAAAGCAAGATGCATATTGGTGCTTGGGGGTGCTTGACGATGGTGTTCTACGGTAGTGGGTGTGTCCACCATGTGCTTGGAAGCATTCAGTGCATCTGCTACGCATGCTGTCCACTATGTTTCTGATACAGGCTTGGGGAAGATTGACCCTCTCTTCCCGTATAGTAGCCTATCCAATAGGCATCGTGCTGTCTGGCAGGTTCTACAACCGGTACTGTATTAAACCGCGAAAGGCTGAGTTTGAGCGGGGCAGCGCGAAGTTTACTAGTATTTAGCTCTCTCACAGCTAGCTAGCTCGCGATCGCATAGAGAATCTCCAAGCCATATAGAGCCTTGACTAAAGGCTACCCGTATAGCTGCTCTGAGTGTGTGCATTAACAGGCGGATTGTCCCTTTCTGTGACATGTGGTCCCGGAAGTTGTTCCATGTCAGTGATTTTTGCTGTTGTGTCAGTTGGGCAACTGCTTGGTTATTGACATGTGTTAGAGTAGAGTATTTAAGTAATCCGGTGTGTCATTTTGGTTAATTTTGATGGACAGGATTTTAAGATATGATCATGTGAAAAATTAGTTTTTTGGGGGGCCCAGTGTAATTAACAGAAAATATTTGGGTAAAACACCAGCAATAGAAAAGTACAGAACATCGGCGCCATTTTTAGTATATTATTATCAGTTCAATGTCTCTGCTTAAAATGCTACATGGTTATTGAATCAAGAGATTGTTATTATCAGGAATACGTGTTTTCTTTGACTCAACAGGGATATCTGAAGATCGGAACGGACCTGACTTACGCACCAACCTTTTAGTCACATGAGTAATACTAGCCCGTTACCATGGTTACATGCGGGTGCCTCGCGTGCTATGGATAGTTCGATGGGAAGTATGAGCCAAGGAGTTAGCCTCCGACTGATGCTTTTAAAAATACGAAAACCATACTCTTAAATATACATGATCACTAATAATTGTAAATGCACGCTTTTTGCTCGATAACATTATAGGCGAGCAACTCAGTCAACTTGTTAAATATAAATACGATTTGATATGGGGTACATACTAGATGTTGCCAAACCTCGGACAATCTTCACCTTGCCAGGAAACCCTTTGCTAAGAGGATATACCGGTATAGGTAGGGATGATATGAATATTCTAGTGAACCGATTAATGGGGATTAGCAGTGATTTAAAATATTACACGATACTACCATTGGATAAACATGCACGTATAATCATGCATGTGCATGTATGCAACGTTGAATACAAACTATAATCACACGCACATCCACATGTCTGTATGTATGTCCCTTGATCATAGTGACCACAGTCTTCTTATCATATGTAAATAATGATGTAAGTATAAATGGAGGTTTTAAAGGGATCTAGTAACATTGTTCTAACCATCAAAATCCAATTGGAATTTTAACGGTTCCCTCATACCTTGTTGTAATCATATAAACAATATAATTAAGCATGTGACAGGTTCTGTTTTTCGAATTTCCCTTCCGTTAAAACGATATTTACGATTGAGGTGTTCAGATGTTAAACCATCGATATAAAAATACTGGATATAGCAACAGCGCCCTCATCATTAAGCCAGCGACAATGTGAAAAAGTACTCCAAAAGTACTCCAAACAAAAACCATGCTCGCTCGCGTGAATCGATTTACGGAAATGAATAGAAGCACCTTTTGTATTTGGTCACTTAGGTGGACTTTTAGATACTTGCGGCGGCTTCAACGTCGCTCATTCGGCATTGTTCAGCGTGCTATATCCAGTGTGTATATATCGATGTGTTAAAACTCTCAACTGGATAGTCGTAACCGTGTACAAAATCAGTGCAATGAGTAAGTGAATATCGTTTTACATTTTTGCTCATTCCTCGGCCATATAACGTCCATTTAACTTGAAAATCCAGTGGACATATCAGATAACAACAAATGCATTGTAGGCTATCAACCATTCAGCACTTTTTGCACATGTCAACAAAGTTACTAGATCCCGTTTATACAATTTGTGTGTATGAATTGTAATAAACTCTAATCTGAATATCACCCGATTTTGTGTTTAAAAAAAGGGCAATCACTAGTTACCATGAATACTGCAAACCCTCGTAGAGTAAATTTCTTTGTTATCATTATGTAATTTTATAACTTCTAGAATATAGGGCAAAGCATTTGCGTAGTGCCGCACCGTGTCTTAAATAGGGTTTCTTGTGCATATATATTACTTATGAAGGTGACCTTAATTCGGTGCATTTATACATTTTAATCCAGGTTTGTACCTTTTTGGTTATGTTTACAAAATGTGAAATAAAAGTTAATTCTGAGAAATGTTTAGATATATTCAACGATTAAAAGATAAATGCGCAATACTTTTGTAAGAGATAATGAAGTACTATATTTATATTGTAATGATGAGATTGAATCGTGATTCTTCTTAAATACGCACAGTACATATTCGGTGTTGCTTTATAACTCAAAGTCAAAGTCTATTTCCGCTGCCATACATCTGCTCACTGTAGACCTTGTCGAAATGTTCACTCTCAGCCACATTGAAGTGGTCCTTCCAACCCCCAACCTTTCCTGCATAAGTAAAACCAAAACAACTAAAATTGACAAGGGGGGTGGAGGATCGAGAGGAAGAGAAAGAAGAAGAGAAGAGGAGACGAAGAAGAGAAGAAGAAGAAGAAGAAGAAGAAGAAGAAGAAGAAGAAGAAGAGAGAAGAAGAAGAAGAAGAAGAAGAGAAGAAGAAGAAGAAGAAGAAGAAGAAGAAGAAGAAGAAGAAGAAGAAGAAGAAGGAAGAAGAAGAAGAAGAAGAAGAGAGAAGAGAGAAGAGAGAAGAGAGAAGAGAGAAGAGAGAAGAGAGAAGAGAGAAGAAGAAGAGAGAAGAGAGAAGAGAGAAGAGAGAAGAGAGAAGAGAGAAGAGAGAAGAAGAGAGAAGAGAGAAGAGAGAAGAGAGAAGAAGAAGAAGAAGAGAAGAAGAAGAAGAAGAAGAGAGAGAAGAAGAAGAAGAGAGAAGAAGAAGAAGAAGAGAGAAGAGAGAAGATGAGAAGAAGAAGAAGAAGAAGAAGAAGAAGAAGAAGAAGAGAGAAGAAGAAGAGAGAAGAGAGAAGAGAGAAGAAGAAGAAGAGAAAGAAGAAGAAGAAGAAGAAGAAGAGAGAAGAGAGAGAGAGAAGAGAGAAGAGAGAAGAAGAAGAAGAGAGAAGAAGAAGAAAGAGAGAAGAGAGAAGAAGAGAGAAGAAAGAAGAAGAAGAAGAAGAAGAAGAAGAAGAAGAAGAAGAAGAAAAAGTAGAAGAAGAAGAAGAGGAAGAAGAAGAAGAAGAAGAAGAGAGAAGAAGAAGAGGAAGAAGAAAAGAAGAAGAAGAAGAGAGAAGAAGAAGAAGAAGAAGAGAGAAGAAGAAGAAGAAGAAGAAGACTTTTTTTTTGACTTTTCAAAAGGATATCTTTATTTACAAACTATAAATCAAAAGTCAGAAGTTTACAATAAAAGAATAGTACACAAACGTAAAAATTGTTTACAAAGGTTATACAAGTATCAACATTGTTACCGAAGTAAACAATGTAAAAACAATACAACGTACATGTAATAACAAACGCATCTACATAAGGTAGATGCAAACTCTAAAACAACCAAATCAATTTGCAATCATCGAAAAGGAACAGAGTATTATTATGTGACCACGTTTTTAAAAAAGCATCGACATTGTGGCACAAATGATAATAATGAAATTCATATAAAATCCTGCTTTTTAACCGATGCTGCCAAATAATCACAGGATTGGAAAAAGAATTCGTACGAAACAAAGTATAAATGACACACTTGCAACTAATGATCAAAAAATTAGCGAGGCGCACCGCACCGCCTCCCTGCTACGACCACCTGCGCACGGGACAAGGGACCAGTATAAATCAAAATTTAAAAGTAAAGATGGGAACAAACGATTCAATAATACGGACAAAAGAGTAAGGACCGGTTGAATGGCCGGGCATTGAATAAATAAATGTTCGATTGTACCTGGTGCATCCTTGCACCAGCCGCAGTGTCGCGAAAAAATATCAGGATTTATAATATGATGCAAAACAGTAAGTGAGGGCAATATATTGTGAAAAAGCTTAAACTGGACATCGCCTTCCTTCTTCGACGTCGGTAGCTTGTAGACAAGGACCCACTGCAGCTTGGTTGACTCGTCGACGGACCCAATTCGGTGCCAGTGCGAAACATGGTCGGAAAGTTTGTTAATGATCTTGTTGAACATCCTGTAGATAGATTTTGACGAAGCTTTGCTTCCATTTTCAAGCATCGGCAAGCAGACGTCGATCGCAACCGATGGGAAAGATGAAATTGTCTGTAGATCCACATGTGTCGATATCTTGCACCCAAGCTCGTTGAACCAGGCTGGAAACGCGCTAGCGATGGCAAGGCGCAGGTGCTGGAGTTCGCGGCGGAGGAGACGAAGAGAAGGCGGGCGAAGTCCTTTAAAAAATATATGTAAAGCGGAGGGGTCAAGCCACAGACCAGACAGGGGGTCAAGCAAGTGGCGGACTAGTTGGGCCCCGCACGCCAAGGGTCGAGCAGGGGGGCAGCAACCAACATAATTATCATTTGGTAACAAAAAACAAGTTAATGGCATATTGGCAGCATAATTAAACGAGATAGATCGTGTATCTATACGGGCTCCGGACACCATCCAAGCACGCAAAACCTCACCATAAAAAACCGGCAAACTAACAAGAAATTTAGGGTTAATTTTAACGTGAAACAATTGATAATCATAACCCAACTTACAATATTGTCGAAAAAAACATTTCATAAAAAGGTAAGCCGGATGTGAAGTAAGATTGAAAAAACGTTGAAGAAAACCGAACCTAAAAGAAAAAACGCGTGCTTGGAGGCAAACTAGACCAAGTCCTCCTTTGTCAGGTTGTTCAAAAAGAACTGATTTTTTCAACATATGTCGCTTCTTAGACCACACAAAATCAACAAGTAAATTCTGGAGTTCATTTAGAATATTGTCTGGGGGAGAAAGAACCGCTAAACAGTGGAAAACCTTAGAGGCTGCCAGCTGATTTGCAATTAAAACTTTCCCTTTAAAAGACAAAGAATAAACAAGCCGAGACCAAGAAGCAAACGTTTTAATTAATTTATCTTTACACTTACTCCAATTCTGACGCACATAATTAATTGTGTTTCCCAAATGAACTCCAAGAAACGGGAGACCTTCATTATTCCACATAAAATTCAAGGGCGAATCATTGCGCCCCATCCATCGGCCAACCCATAAGCCCTGAGACTTTTGTATATTAAGACAAGCAGCAGAGGCGCGGCTAAACAAATCATAAGCCTTCTCAACCACAGCGAACCCTGGGTCCGAAGTAATACAAACAGTTACATCATCTGCATACGCAGATATAGCACAAATCACATTAGTTCCAGGTATACATAAACCATGATTAATCAAAGTATTCCTTAAAGTAACTAAAAACGGTTCGATTGCAATAGTATAGAGTAGTCCTGAGAGGGGGCACCCCTGACGAATTCCCTTCTCAAAAAGGAAGGGGGAAGTCAGTGACCCACTTACTTTTATAAGGCTCTCAGCACCCTCGTACAAAGTCTGTATATAAAAAATAAAACGATCACCAAACCCCATTTTCTTCATAACGTTGAACAAATAAGAGTGATCCACATTATCAAAAGCCTTTTTCTGATCTAAATTAATCAAGGCCAAGGGTATATCTTCAGCATTTGCATAAAAAATAGCATCACGAATTAAATTAATATTATCATAAATGGACCGGCCAGGAATACAATATGTTTGATCCTCACCAATAACATTGCCAATATATTGCGTTAGCCTGCCAGCCAGCACCTTGGCAAGAATTTTATAATCCGTATTCAAAAGAGAAACGGGGCGCCAATTTGAAACATCGGCCAAATCTCCTTTTTTAGGGAGCAACGTTATAACTGCCCGTCTAAGAGAGGGAGGCAGAGCCCCTGACTCAAACGACGAACAAATAACAGAGAAAAAATCATCACGTAAAGTAGGCCAAAAGACCTGAAAAAATTCTGATGTGAGCCCATCTAAACCGGGCGACTTATTCTTGCCAAGGTGCTGTACTGCAACATCAAACTCCTCCTCCGAAAGAGGGTCTTCAAGATCCTCTAACAGGGAGGGGTCATAAACAATGGAATCGGGTAATAAATATTCTAGGGCACTCTTATCGACAACAGAAGACGAGTATAAAGACTCATAAAAATTACGAACATGCATTCTTATTTCATTCGGACCTTCTGTTATACAACCAGAAGGGAGACGAATGCGAGACATATTTTTAGAATTCGAATTCGACTTTTCAAGATTAAAAAGAAACTAGAACAAGAATCAGACTCATTCGTGTATCTAAAGCGAGACCTTATGAGAGCACCCTGTGCCTCATTTTTCAATAATAAATTAAGTGCATCTCTTTGTTCAGCAAGTACATTTCTAATCTCAAGAGTAAAGTCTGGTGTAGACTGAAGTTCATCAATCCTTCTATTAATATCAAATAAAGCTGACCGTTTCTCTTGCCTAATCTTAGAGCTATACATTTGAGTAATAGACTTAATATGAACTTTACCAAAATCCCACCAAGAAGCAACTTCCACAAAATTATTCTTTTCCTTCTGCCAATCTAACCAAAAGGATTTTATAATTTCCCTATAATTCTCATCCTCTAATAAAGTATTATTAAAGTGCCAATAAGCACTTCCTCCACGAATTGAAGGGGGCTTAAATTTCAACAGCACCGCTGAATGATCAGAAAGGGAACAAGGAAAAATATCACATGAATGAACAGAAGAAAATAAACATAGCGGTACATAAAAACGATCTAGCCTGGACTTAGAAGCCCCATGAACACTAGCCGAATTATTTCTAAACCAAGTAAATTTCTTTACACCAGGATTCAATCTACGCCAAGTATCACAAAGCGAAAACGAATTAAATACATTCTTCAAAGCAACTGAAACTTTAGCCCTGTGTTCTACTGACATATGAAAACGATCAAGTACTGGGTTCTCCGTGCAATTAAAATCGCCCCCAATGACAATAGTGCCATCATTACAGCTAGAAACATGATCATGAAGGGCTGTTATGGTACGTAAAGCCAGCCGATCATCATGGGGGATGAGGGTATTATAAATGTGATATATGGCCCTATTGAAACAAATTTTATGATATAAAATATACCCATCACAAACAGAAAGTGAAAACACTCTATTTTTGAGCTATTCAATAACGTTGTGACCCCTGACCCACGAGAGGAGCTTGGCGAACAAAAAGGAACATAAGACCATTCCCTCCAACAAGAGCTTTTTCATTTAGCTGATAAGTCTCTTGCAAAAAGACTATATCTGGGTTAGAGGTCAAATGATCAACACAAACTTTAAAAGACGCATTTTGCGAAATCGCCGAGCATCCACCGTATTGAGGGTCAGCAGTGACAAAGCCATCACAAAAGAAAAACAACCAACCATAAACAGAGCCATACGTAAAAAAAACAAAAAAAAACAACAACAATCACAAAACCAAAACAAGCTAGACTACACGTCTAGCGTGTTAACTAATTTATAAATCCTCTGTTGCATGCTTTTCTTAAATAGCGGACT
Organism: Echinarachnius parma; assembly: GCA_037951105.1. Classification (NCBI taxonomy): domain Eukaryota; kingdom Metazoa; phylum Echinodermata; class Echinoidea; order Clypeasteroida; family Echinarachniidae; genus Echinarachnius; species Echinarachnius parma. The sequence goes on from JBAMJV010006598.1 coordinate 30,892, forward strand.
ATTCTTCAAGGGCTTCAATTGTTTCACTAAACCAGGAATATTGGAAGTGTATTTGCGAGCTATTTGAGTTGGTTTTTTCCTGCCTTTAACCGAAGCTAAAAACTTAATAATTTCAGAAGCCGACAGGGGGCCTGGTGTGAGGGGGAGAGTCTCTTCATGTATCGACTCTTCATCAGTCTGGGACTGGGTATCCTCCCAGGTCATAGAGTCAGTGTCTGTCAAGTCTGCGGCGGGGTCCTCGGTCGAGGACAATGGGGTGGAGGGGGTTCAGGAGTCGGGGTGTCGAGGGCCTGTGTAAGCGTAGGGGACTTGTTCACCAAAGGGGTAAGAGACTTCTTCTGCATTTTCCTCTGAGGGGATGGGGTCTTGAGTGGTGTAAGGGTATTAGAAATCTCTTCTGCAGGTGTGGCTGCAGTCTGTTTCCGCTTGGAGACAACATCCGAAAAGGACCTCCTGGGCAAGGGAGGTTCACTCCACAAGGGGGGAGTGGGTTTGGGGGAGCCAAGTTAATGAGATGGGGAGGGACCCCCATCACCCTCACGTACAACATCAATTTGGGGACCCTTAACCCCGATGGACTGGGTGGAAGGGCTGATGAAGCTACAGAGGGTGGTGGGTTCAGCGAGGAGCAAGAAGGCTGGGGGGAGGTGGGACGCGAAGGGCCGGATTGGGGCACCTCAACAGGAGGGGGCGCGTCACGAGCTAAAGTAGCAGTCATCCCAACAAGGGGAGGCGGGGGAGGGGCAGTGTGCTTCACTCCAGTAGCGGGGGTCGGCCCGAAGGGGGGTCGGTCGTCTGTCGAAGTAGTAGGTTTGTTCAAAGTCGTAGGGGGTGGGGCAATGTTGGCTTGAGATTTCGGCTTTTTGCATGAGCGCGAAATATGTCCAAATTCCCCACAATTAAAGCACCGTGCAGACTCCGTAGACACAAACACACGATAATTAGTACCCGAGTGGGTAAAATTAATATGGTCGGGAGGGGTAACATTTGGATTCATGAGCACTTGAACTTGTCTCCGAAAGCTCATTACATGTGTGAGCTTCTTATTCTTCAACCCTAGTGGAATGGGCCTACATTGAGAGACAACCTTACAAAACGAACCTATATTCTCAACTAAGACAGAATTCGGTATCTCTGGGTACACATTAGACAAAATGAGCTTAGTGGTGGGGCGTACGAGAGGGGTTAATTCGATGAAAGCCCCCTCGTAATTCAATCCACGATTCACAGCACGCACCACTGACTCTTTGGAATTAAGATAGATAGCAATGCGACCGTTCGAGATTCGAGAAGCAGAGACAATATGCTCAGGTGGAATGTTCTGTACGAACGCATCAATGTACGTTTGAATCGAGACATTGTTAATGGCGCTAAAAGAAACCCCATTGTCCCTCGTTACGAGTTTAAACTGTTCAACACCTACAATAATAGGGTTACCAAAAGGGCCTTGTGCCTGGCCCTGTACATGGCGATCCGATCGGCCGGCCATACAGCACAGCCAATACGAAAAGCAACACACAACCAAACAAAACAAAAAAAACCTCAAAATACGGAAACATTAATAAACCTGACAAAGCGAGAACTGGTCTAAAGTAATCAGTGCATCAAAAAGATACAACCTATAAAAAATCAAGGACCACGAAGGTCAAAAACACCCACAAAAAAGAACAAATCCGGAGCCTAAAAAATACACGACCTACCTCAAAAGAAGAAGAAGAAGAAGAAGAAGAAGAAGAAGAAGAAGAAGAAGAAGAAGAAGAAGAAGAAGAAGAAGAAGAAGAAGAAGAAGAAGAAGAAGAAGAAGAAGAAGAAGAAGAAGAAGAAGAAGAAGAAGAAGAAGAAGAAGAAGAAGAAGAAGAAGAAGAAGAAGAAGAAGAAGAAGAAGAAGAAGAAGAAGAAGAAGAAGAAGAAGAAGAAGAAGAAGAAGAAGAAGAGAAGAAGAAGAAGAAGAAGAAGAGAGAAGAAGAAGAAGAAGAAGAAGAAGAAGAAGAGAGAAGAAGAAGAATAAGAAGAAGAAGAAGAAGAAGAAGAAGAAGAAGATGAAGAAGAAGAAGAAGAAGAAGAAGAAGAAGAAGAAGAGAGAAGAGAAGAAGAAGAAGAAGAAGAAGAAGAAGAAGAAGAGAGAAGAGAGAAGAGAGAATAAGAAGAAGAGAGAAGAAGAAGAAGGAGAAGAAGAATAAGAAGAAGAAGAGAGAAGAGAGAAGAGAGAAGAGAGAAGAGAGAAGAAGAAGAAGAAGAAGAAGAAGAAGAAGAAGAAGAAGAAGAAGAAGAAGAAGAAGAAGAAGAAGAAGAAGAAGAAGAAGAAGAAGAAGAAGAAGAAGAAGAAGAAGAAGAAGAAGGAGGAGGAGGCTAAATAAAAGACGAAGAAGAAGGAGGATGGGCAGAAGGGGAGGGGACGTAAATCTGAATGAGCTAGGAAGAAGAAGGGTTAGGAGAAGTAAAGAGTAAAGGAAAACACAACATAGCGGGGAAACTTAGTTAGAATTACATGTACAAGGGCAGACGAATGGAAGGAAATGAAGGATAACATTGAGGGGAACTGAAAGTTAACGTTAGGAGATGAAGAAATGGAGGCGGAAGAAGATAATATGGAAAGGAAAGAAGAGAAACGATCAAAAGAACAACATAAAGAGATATTATAAGATCAACATGATCATTGAAACTTGGTGATAAAAGTGTGTTAAATTCTTAAACCAAATATACTGTCACCAATCGTAAAACGAACCTCGCTTAATCGAGGAACTGTTTGCATGGATAGTGTTAAGTTTATTATGTTCGCTAACCTTTTCGACACAATCATACGTATATATTGCCCAACACAGGAAAGATGGCACCATCGTCCGTCCCCTTGTAAGCTTTGGCATAGTAACCAAACCTTTCTGGATATAAGGTATTTCTCCGAGCAACCTCGTCAACCTCTTCCCTCCGTCTTCTAGCTTCTATTCAATCTGCTGGTACACTGTAAAAAATAACTGTAAAATTACAGGGTTTTTTGCCCTTAAAATTACAACTTTTCACCGTTTTATCAAACTTACAGAACTTTTCCTGTAAAATAACAGAAATCTTGTTAGTTTATGGGAAATCATCATTTATTTACAACTACCTACATTCATAACTGTTAATAAACGGGTTTCCTGTACTACCTACGACTGTCCCTGTTTTTTTACAAACTGTTCACATGGCTCTGATTTTTTTACGAACATTTTCCTGTTAAAAAACGACACTTGCTTGTATAATCAAACAAAAAATGTATGCTAACAACATAGGCTGTTTTTTTACTACCCGGTCTGTGAAAAAACAGGGAACCTGTTAAAAACCTACAGTTTTGTGTAAACACTAAATACAAATATACCGTCAAACCACACAATTTCCAGTAATTTAGAGATTCCTTGTATGATTACAAGTCGGCCTATACATTTTCAAGACAGGCTTGTGAAAAAACGCAATTCGCCTGTAAAAAGACAATACTTTCTAATAACAAACACAATAATTGTAAAATTACAGGGTTTTTTTGCCCTTAAAATTACAATTTTGCACCGTTTGATCAATTTTACAGAATTTATCCTGAAATGTTGTTAGTTTATGGAAATTATATTTTACTCGTTGCAGGTAGTACGAAACCGTTTATTAACAGTTATTAATTTCATAACTGTTAACAAACGGTTTTTCGTACTACCTGCAACTTTCCCTGTTTTTTTGTACAAAATTTGTTCGCATGGTTCTGTTTTTATTTACTGGCGACAATTTTCCTGTCAAAAAGCGACAATTTATCTTATAAAAACAGAACAAATACTGTAGACCTACGCTAACAACACAGGCAGTTTCTCTTACTACCCAGGTCTGTGAACAAACAAAACAGGTAAACCTGTTAAAAAACCTACATTATTTTAGGCATAAAACCGTTAAATCACAACATTTCCAGTAATTTGTAACAGGTTCATGAATATTCATGAGCTAGTTTGTGCTTTTGCAAAATGAACAGAAAAATATGTTCATAATCCCGTTATTTTGTAAAATGATTATCGAAATTAATTTTTGATTTAGATTAGGGTAATTAACTATCAGTGGACTCTTGTTAACCCCTTATGCGTGACAATTCATGAATGCAATAATGTTTTAACTAACCATTAAAACACATACATCGTGGTGTACCATGTTTATAAGCTAATCGTGAACAAAGGAAGATGGATAGGTACGATAGGTATAGGCTTAGGGCACAATGTCGTAGGTTATTAGGTAGGTTATTAAGACTAGGAGGGGAGGATTGGACTACACTGTAACAAATAACTCCCAGGAATTTCCCGCCAAAAACGCTATTCTTTTTTTACAGTATATGCCGTGAAAAATACAGAAAGAGTATGTGGAAAAACGGAATACAGAAACAGGAACATCATATTTTAAAAGGAAAGTCGCTGTTACAAAACAAAGAAAACTTGAATTTTACAAGATTATATGACATGGAAAATACAGAAAGGTACTGTGAAATTACAGTATGATCATTAACGGGAACCTGTAATTTTACGTGAGGCTATAAAATAACGAGAACTCTCGTAAAATAACGGGGGTTCCTGGCGTTACGACTGCCAGGACATTCCCGTAAAAAACGGCATTTATTTTTTACAGTGTACGTTCTCTGCATGCCCCTGATCTCGGTCAGCTCCATGATCTGACTCAGCTGCTCCTCAGAGAGAGGGCGCCCTAGGAATTTAGCAACTCGTTGCACACCACCTTGCATATCCTGATGCACGTGATACATATTCAATTAGAAAGACAACGAACATTATCAATGGGAGAGCATAATATTTCCTTTTTTACCAAGAAGATTTAATTTTGTGGAATCTTTGTATTATATTGTAAATGTTTTCAATTGGTAAATAAATTTCATTTCATTTCATTTCATTTCATATGAAGATTCAACACCTTTGAGTCCCCTATCTGCCTATTCCACGTGTTTCTTCATGCCTCATCGCAGGCTGACGTACGATAATGAGCGATCTCCATCCTCCTTGTTTCTGTTTTATCCCCCACTGTTGCACCACAAATTGTCGTCCCTGCCGAGGACAATTTGTGCACAATTTTGCAAAACATCACACCACAAATTGTCGCCTCCTGCCCAAATTGTCGGCGACAATTTGTGTTGCTCTTGCCGTCCCCAAAATAGGCGAAAATGTGTGCAGGCAAAATGAAACCTTACACCACAAATTGTAGTCAGTTGCTGTAATCAAGCTACATAAGATAATGACGATTACAAAGATGATAATGATAAGCATGATAATAATAATAATCAGTGTTGGGGGACTCGAGTCAGGCCTCGGCGTCGACACTAACATTTCTGACTCCTCAGCCTCGGCCTTTACCTAAGAAACCAGTGAATTGAACTCGTCATAATGTAGAGTTGAGTAGCTGTATCAAACTTATTTACATCATAAACATGTGTGTGTGTTTGTGGAGTGTATTAGGGCTATGTGTGGGTGTGTGCGGGTGTGATTATGTGCCTGAGGTGTGTATGGACGACTGGGTGCAGGTGTGTGTGTGTGTGTGTGTGTGCGTGTGTGTGTGTGTGTGTGTGTATGTGTGTGTGGTTGTGTGTTATATGTGTATTTTTTGTAAAATGTGCATTCAATTAAGGGGTTAAATGTGAAACGCTTCATACTTGATACTTGATAGCGCCATTCGGTGCTGTCCTGGAGAGAAAGTGCAGCGTCAGTGGAGTGCGTGTATGCATGGATAGTACTATCCATGGTGTATGTGATGTTCTATTAAAGGACAATGCAATCTAGACAAATTGTTATATGCACTATAAGACACTAAATAGGATGAATATAAAATTTGAGCATAATCGGAAAAGAAATAAGAAAACTACACAAAATCTCTATTTTGTTAAATTTTCTCACAATGTATGTTTACCCTTCATTTGAGTTCAACAAATGTTTTGTAGAATGCATTTATGCATAACATATCAAGAGTTTGGGGAATAGAAAAGTGTGACTATGAAGAAAACTGTAAAAATAGGAACATTTGTGTACAAAACATATGGGGATCGAGTAGTCCACACACTTATCTGAGTGTGTTGCCAATTTGAGTTCCCCATAGGAATAAATGGACATCTTCAAAGAGCCATAGTTTTCTTGTTTCTTGCCCGATTATGCTCTAACTTTAAGGGATTATTTCTCCAAATCTCTTCAAGTCTATGAAAGCAACATTTTTCTTGGGTTCACTTGTCCTTTAAAGGGGTAGTTTAGTTTTGGTAGAGAGGGCGCTGCACATCACAATATTTTTGTGAGATAATGAAAAACTGAGTGTCGAATTTGAGAAAACATGCAATTTTAATGGCAGAATAAAATTTATTTGGTCAAAATCGGTCCAGAAACGGCTGAAATATCAATAAATATATTTGAACTATAATTATTTGGGGCCCAAATAATAAGCTGATTTAAAAAAAAAAAAAAAAAAATGCTTGCACTTTTTCAAAAATTTTCAAAAGCGTTTTTAAATAGTTGTTGATAATCTATCTACTTAATCATTATTTCCATAGAACATGACATGCATTATTTTGTATGAAAAATGGTTGAAACCAATGCCTTTTTAGAAAGCGCCCTCTTGTGTTTTAATTGCTCTTTTTGAATGATAACAGGCTTTTTACTTAGTCGTTTGTAATTTTGTATACCTTTCGAGCATGGTGGAGTAATAACTATTAGTTTATAATGTTATACTGTCCAGGTTTGGTTACTAAAGTTCAGCCTAACCAAAACTGGACTACCCCTTTAACAAATTAATGTGCCGGTGTATGTTTTGATGGTTGTGTTGAAATTGTCCGCAGAGTGGTTATTGAATGAATGGCCCTAATATTATGTGAATAACTATTTACGCTAACTAAATAGTGACGGTTTGACAAATTTACTCCATATTGTCAGTAGAGCTGCTAAACTATTTGCAAACATATAAAAGTAAGCATAAATTTAACAATCCAGATAAAATATCAGGAATCATAGTACATTTACACTTCTGTAATGATCATTGGAAAGTGTTATCTAACTTAAATAAGTGTACTAAGTACTACAAAATAATTGAACCAAACGCTGACCAACGATCCCATCACACAAATATTGAGGCTTAAGCCCTTGAACCAAACGCTGACCAACCATTCAAACTCAAGCTCGCACAAATGTCGACGCTATTATCATGATTATTTAACCAAACACTGACCAACCATTTAAATCCATACTCGCACAAATATCGACGCTAAAGCCCTTGAACCAAACACTGACAATCGCTTCAACCCATACTCGCACAAATGTTGACGCTAAAGCCTATTATATATTATTATTATTATTATTATTTGAACCAAACGCTGACCAACTATTCCAACCCACACTCACACACATATCGACGTTGAAGCCCTTAACCAAACACTGACCAATTATTCCAATGCACATTGATGCATGATGATATCGACAGAAAATACACAAATACATTCAGGGACAACAAAGAACACAATTGGTAAAGAAAATGGGTACGGTCAGGCATTATAATCTTGAGTATAAAACACAACATAGTAATTGCAACTATATCATCTGAACATCGACACTTTATACAATACATGAATGAGCATTTCCTTTTAAACATAAGGCCGTGCTAATAATGTTTATCTGAGTACTACAATATAACATGTTTCGAACGTATTTATCTCTTTCTGTAAGTGATGAATACTGTAAATCACCCTGGGTGTTTTTTCTGTTTTTATTATTGTTCATTATTCATTTTTTTTTTCAATTTCCCCGATTTACGCTTCAATTAAATGTCTCATTAATTTGCTTCCTAATTTGCATTTCCGTCACTATAAATGGAAACGTTCGTGTATCAAAATTGCAGCCTCATTTCATTACTAGATTTGACACTACCAGACTACTATGGATATGATTACGATATGATACTACAGCCTTAAAGAAAATTGTATTCCAAAGATGAGAAACAACTTGTTGCAAATATTTCTCAGTAGTAAATGAACCGCTCATTAAGCACAATTATATATAACATGTAAAATTTAATAATTCAAAGTTTTTGATTTAAATAAAAACATAATTACGGTTTATACATTGTCAAAACTGTTCCAAAAATGGATATGCTTGAAACACTTTAATATCCATCAAACATCAGACAAACAGATATGTTGAAATTCTGAAATGACATAATCATTACATCTTAATCTGACATCCAAATGGAAGAGGAAATGTGTTCTTGTATTTGACATACAATATTGCAAATCCCACCGTATATATTATGAAGATATTATTGAATTTACATGTTAGAGGAAACTGGAGTACTTCCTATGTACGTTTGTTTTGAGTACTTTGGTTGGTTTCGAATATTCGAATGCATGTTCAAGTACATTAAGATGCATATTTTATGAATGAAAATTTAGGATTCGAACCCGAGACCTCCGATTTGCTAGGCCAAAAGTGCCATGCACGAACACTGGCGCAAGGCCTGTCTATAGCTCATTCGGTAGTGCACCGGCCTTGGGTCCGAGTCCCGGAGAAACCCTGTGTTCTTTGCTCGTATTCAGTTTTCCTATATGTTTTAATATATGACTCATATTTTCGAATGGATCCCTCCTTGTGTGCTCGTAAATTTGATAGTAATACACAAATCATGCATAATATTTGTATTGCGCCTGATACGGATGTTTTTAAGCGCAACTTAAACGGAAACTTAAACAACTAATATACAAAATAATGAGTGTGACGCCTGAACAAATTACAATTACTAGTATTTACAGTGTAGACACTACCAATAACACAATTATATAACTAGAAATTGAAAATCAAATGCATTTGGCAAAACACCCACAAAATCATTATTAGGGTTAATCAATTCAAACGGCATCTGCTCTGGGGGCATCTTGAATATATTGGGGAAGCTTGTTCCAAGTGAATGGTCATGGTCTGTACTGCGAGGTCCATGATGCAATGACTGATGTGTTATGGAGGAACGAATATATTAATCAGCATGTGGATGAATAACGAAGGGAAATGAGATCTCAAAATTAAGCAAGTGCAAAAATATGATACAGTTTGTATACAACAGGTAGGACTTTATAGCTAATGCGGTGGTGGACCGGAAGCTAGTAAAGAGAACAAACAACTGGGGTTATGTGTTCGGATTTCCTAGTCAGGGTGACCAGCCTAGCCGCATCAATTTAAATACGCTGACGTAGGGCAATTTGAGCATTGGGAGGGCCAGGCTATTAGGGAATTACAGAAATCAAGATGTGAGGATACAAATGCACGAACATCTTGTGATAATTGGTCATTTGCAGGGGTACCAATAACGAGATAGAGGTGGTAAAGGCTCTAATATGATACATATCGGTTGATATAATACAATTTTAATTGTGTTGATATTTGAACGATTTCTAGCGAGTTGGTAAACTTTAAATATGTCGTACTAAAGTAATACTATCCATAATCCCAACCACTACAGTTAAAAAGTATCCGGCCTTTTGCATGCTGTGCGTAATGTACATACATTTCTCGAACTTCAGTACGTTTGGAAGATGAGAATTAACATTAAGAGGTTGTATACACAGGGTTATCATACTGGCTTTCATTTTCTTGTTGACGCCTGGATGAAGAACAGAGAGAAGCAAATACAGCGCACAAGACCAACATCAGCAGGGCGACAAGAACACCGGCCGTTATGCCTAATATCAACAGAAGCGGTACGCCCCCCTCATCGTCATTAGGGGATTCCATCGTCGATTCGGTGGTCGTTGCTTCTTGAAGCGGTGGTCGTCGTCGGTACACAGATACGATGTTGGACAAGCCGCCAACGTTGCCCGCTTCGTCCCAGGATCTGATGGCAAACGAGAATGTTGCATCCTCGTTGGTGTTGTTGGGGAGGACAATGACCAGGGATTCTCGAATACCTGCAGAAGAAACTTCAGAGATGTTTCCCATCACGATATCAGCATCGGTGATGTTTGGGCTGGATAAGAAGTTTTGCAGGATTTCCATGAAGTTTGTAGAGTAACGGAGCTCGTAGAGTGTGGCTAAGGTTGGATGGTGATAAATGAAAATGAAGCTAAAAATGTTGGGTTTAAATGTAAATTATAAGCATTTGATAAGGATTAATACTCAATTAATAAAAAATTCGTTCGCTTAGCAAATTAAAGGTCACACTGATTTAAAATATGCCCACATCAATCCCGTCTCCTAAAAATTGTTTTACGTTAGTGTTTTTCCTTTGTTATTTCACATAGTTCCAACGTACCTTTTCCCTGAACGAAGTCATCGCCGACAGCTGTCCACATCAATGTGACGGTCCTGTCCTCACCGTAAGAGGCGTCCTTACTTCCCAGATCCTTGATCTTGGATGGTGGTAGGATGTCGATGTTGAGACCGGGCACGAAGTTCTCGACTACGAAAACCCCCGCCGATGTCGTCCTCGAGAACGCCGATGAATCCTCATGTGAAGATCGCTCTTTCAATCAAAGAAAGCAATATAAAGGATGATGGAAAGTTTTCATTCAGATGTAAATGTGCTGTAAATGATGTACCGTATATGTAAATATTATATATAATTACATACATGTATATAATGTATATATCCACTACCTCTGTCTCTCTGCACATGGGTTTTGGCCATCTTTACAACAATCCCAATAATAATCAGTATTTTCAGAATCTACATAGTTATAATATCTACAAGCGTGCTTTCAACCATATAACATACTCTTTCTATTCGAGGCTTCACTTTCCGTTGTTCCATTTGCATCTACTACGACGCCATAGCGGCCGTTGCTGGTGAGATTCAGAAAGTAGCCTGAGTAAATCCCGTCGTGCATTTGCAAATCAGCGCCTGATAAATGAGAACGAGAAATAGAGACATGCCAGTGGAAAAGGAAACACTGATCGACAATTATACTATATCTGACGAGCGAATGAATACGAATAATATTAAAGGTATCTAATAACCTAGTTAACATATGCAACACAAAACGAATTGTTGATAAAATGTGTATTGTTGTGATTTGGTATGTCCACTGAGTAATTTGTGGAAAATTCACAATAAATGGATATGATATGGCCAAGCAATGAGCGAAAATGCAACTTCATATTCGCTTACTCATGTTACTTACTTTGTACAGAATTATACATTTCCAGTGAATAAGTAGAAATCCGAATACTTAAATAGAAAATAACGTTTAAGGAAAGGACAATTCGAAGAAACGAAACTTGTTCAACCACAAGTCAATATAGGTTTAAGCAAGATTTGTGCATTTGGAACATTTTTCCAGATCCCTTTAATGGCAAATATATTTGTTAAAAAAAGGAATGGAATTGTGCGCTTGAATTAGTGTCTAAGCGAGTGTTCATGTGATTGATCTGTGACACATACTACCACTATTAAAAGTAATTTTAACTTTTGTGTCAACTTTATGTTTTAATTCCTTCGATGAACATCAAGTTATAATATGCAATGTTTTATTGTTGGTGGATAATTATCTGGAACTGCCATAGTTCAAAATCCTTAAGATCATGATGATTCTATTAATCGTTCCTTACTTGTTTGACTATTAATAATAAGGTACACGTATATAGTGTTGGTCTATTCTACGATACTGCAATTATATCAGTTATTGATACTACTAGATGAAGGTGTTCCAGTCTTGGTAGTTGCAGTCATTATATCAATCATTAGGGGCTCTTAGGAGAATGATGATCTAAGAGGAGTGTTAATCCTGCTATTGTAGCAGGGGCGATGCTATCGGGTCACGTGCCCCTTACAAATTGTGTGCCCCCCCCCCCCCCGCCCCCCTCCCCCAGGTGCCACCCATGAAAATTAATACGTCCAGGACAAATTGGCAACAAGTGAAGGTTTAATAGTAATAATCTTTGCAAAAGTCATGGAATGCTCATGGTAAAAACTATCATTTTCGGGCCTAATGATATAAACCGAACACAAAAAGTAACTACCCCCTAAACAATTGCTCATAATTTCATACCCAAGAATTGTTTTGAAGATTTTGTCTTGCAAAAATATCCCTATGGTAGTTAAGAAAACAATGTGTACAAATAAGAGGTAACCATTAATCCATGGTTGAGTGAGAAAATTATCATATTTCAAAATTCGCAAAAGTAATATCATGATTACAGTTTATTGAGCAGTGGAAAAGAAAAAAATGCACCGTTTTTTCAATCGCACTTAATGCATTTTACCACATGTGCCATACAAAAATCAAAATGAATGGAAGATCAAACAGCATTGTTTCATAAACCATAATCAATGCATTCAGCCACATGTGCTGTTTCACAACAATGTACAGGCACGTCAATGCATTGTGACTTTTTAATAGGGCCATTTTGTCTTTAATCTGTGCTCATTCAGCCATGCATAAAGTGATAAATATATCTGATTTTCGCACATTATTTACAAAACAACTGTATCAATATTGTGGCCACATCGGTTATAAAATCATGAGCAGTTGTTTAGGGGGGGGGGGGGGGGGGTCGTTACTTTTTGTGTTCGGTATAATTCATTTGGTATAAACCTTATAATGTATGTACTAACTCTATGGAGTGGTGAAGTGTGATGTCATAAAAAATCTTTTTTTTAGAATTTTCAAATTTGAACTTCATTTTTGGAAAGAGCATGACAAATTATGTTAAAATACCGAAAATCAATTGAATATGTTAAGTATTGGCTGAGATATGCCCATCCGAAGGAATTTTACTTCAATAGGCAATCAGTGTTATAGTGCCCTGGTTCATAACTTTATGAACCAGAGCACTATAACACTGATTGCCTATTGACAAAAAAATGTATTTGGATGGGCATATCTTAGCCAATAATTAACATATTCAATTGATTTTCGGTATTTGGACATTATTTGTTATGCTCTTTCCAAAACTGAAGTTCAAATTAGAGAATTCAAAAAATAGATTTTTATGACGTCATGGCTTCTGTACTCTATGGCATGTTGATAGTCAGTAATAAGAGGAGACCACCAAACACGAATGCACTAATAAATTCATCAGTGCTGGCGGGCAGAGCAAGCATGACTGTAAGCACACTATACCTAGTCCGTTATCCTCCAATGTTAGTGAGCTACTGTCCACACTTGATGAGATCTCAGCCGTCACATCGGCGCCCAGGACTGGCTCGTAGTTTCTGTGGACGTGTGCGTACACCGGCAGGGCAGGGAAAGTTGAAAAGTCCACGATCTAAATACAAATAAAAGTAACAGAATTGTATCGTAATGTCATAATTCTGCTAATACAGGCATCTCCTTTGTCATGGTATACATCTTCTTCTCCTCCTCCTCCTCCTCCTACTACTACTACTTTTACTACTACTACTACTACTACTACTACTACTACTACTACTACTACTACTACTACAACTACTACTACTACTACTACTACTACTACTACTACTACTACTACTACTACTACTACTACTACAACTACTACTACTACTACTACTACTACTACTACTACTACTACTACTACTACTACTACTACTATAACTACTACTACTACTACTACTACTACTACTACTTTTACAACTACCAGGGGCGTAGACAACGGGGGGGGGGGGGGGGGATGAGGGGGATGACATGTACAATCATCCCCCAGGTTTTAGGGAAGGATATATTATATATATATATATATATATATTGTGTATCTGTATACGAGTGGGAAAGAAAACATTAGTTGTATGAGCTAAGACTTGTTAATTCTAACGTTCAAAAAGTAATTTATACATCCACTTTCAATTTTCGCTACGTTTATTACAACTACCATAGGCGTACCCAGGAGGGAGGAGGGGGGGGGGGTATGGGCGGTTCGAACCCCCCCCCTTGATAAAAAAAGGGCTGTTTTGGGTGGTTCCACCCCCCCCCCCCCCCCCCGCCTCTATAAGATTTATGTGGTCTGGAGGCCACTTTTTAATGGTGTCGACCATCATAACCAATAGATTCGGCACCCGAAAACCAAGTAGTCTCGCCAAAAATTGTTGACGGATCTTGGCCTCTTCCTCGAAATTTTTTTAGAAAAATCGTCACCGACATGTCGGACACCCCCCCCCCCCACCCCCTCCCTTCGAAAATTTCGGACGGACACCCCCCTCGAAAAATCCTCATCGACATATAAACCCCTCGCAAAATCTTCGCCGACACCACCCCTCGAAAAATCCTTACCGACACCCCCTCTTCGAATAATCTTCACCGACACCCCCCCCCCCCTCGACAAAATTTTACCGACACCCCTCCCCCCCCCCCCCCCCCGTCCTTAAAAAAAAATCCTCATCGACATCCCCCCGGAAAATCTTCACCAATACCCCCCCCCCCCCCCATATGAACATTCTTCACCCCAACACCCCCCCCCCCCTCGAAAATTTTGGTCAACGAAATAACTTCCCCTTGAAAAAATCATGGGTACCCCACTGACTACTACTGCTACTACTACTACTACTACTACGTCTACTTATATTAATATTACTAGCACTACCCTAATACAAATACAACTACTACTTATGTTCCTTCTTCTTCCTATTATGTTGATAAACTAGCCTGTCATTATCTACCTTTGACCCAAGGAACGCGCTACTGATGACAGGAGTGACGTCTTCAGAAACTGGCTTTGAATTCACTGCGATGCCGACATCCTCTCTTATGGAATTGGGATTGTAGACTTCGATGGTCCACGTCCCAGGCTAAACGCAAAGTGAACAGATTCAGTATTAGGAAGGCACAGTTTTGGGCATGTCCGTTTGTTTCGAGATTATGATTCATGATTATATCAATATTCCTGAGAATATATGTTAATTATCTCTCGTCGTATTATGTTTAGTTTCAACTTGGTTTGAACCTACGAGGGTTGTTATTAAACGTGATACAGCTTGTAGAAAAGGATTTCGTTATTTAGGAGAGCAAACATTAACCCAATTAACGTGGCAATAAATGTTGTATTGGACAGACATATTTATTATTAGTGTATATTTCCCTTTTTAGCAAACTAATATACCTGTGCTCGATCGATGATCACTGTAATCGTCTGGATGTCCCGGTCCAAATCGTATCTTGGGTCTGAGTCGTCAATGACGGTGTTGTCGGGTCCACGGATCGTGACGGATATCTCATTGCTGATGATCCACGTAATCGCAATCACAGTGTCGACCCCGAGGGCGTCATCAATGTCAACGAAGGAGAGTAGTGTGGAAGACGGCAAGACCTGATGACTAGCGCTCAACAACTGCAAACGTGTCATGATCACAAAACAAAGGACTGTGACAAATGTGTGGTAATGGAAAGCATGGTAAATATAATATACATAGGAGCTGGAAGTCAAAGAAAAATGCATTACTGTTTCAGCTACATCAATTTCGTAGTGTACAGTGTGGGGTATAGTAAAATTAAAGGGAGGCTTGAGTATTGGTATTTTCCGAAGTGCCCCCAAAAAAATTAATTGTAACGGATTTGGTTGATTTCAATTCCATGTGAAAGATCATGGAAAAAACATGCGAAATAATAATAATTCCCATTCAAATGCTCTAATTGTTGTGAAATTTGCATTCAAAATATTATATAAAAGTGATTGACGTCCGGCTATCACTTTTGACTCTTTTTACTCCTTTTACTCTAGAGCCGCTTCGCGTTCTATAGGTCCTCCTAATACGGGACTGAAAATGAATATTGTTTGTGCACGCTAATTGTGCTTAAAACTATACATATGATACGGTACTTACCACCGATTCACTCTCCAATATGTGATCCAACTATCGGGTGGATTAAAATTATGATTTTCCCCTCCATTCCGCTAAAAATCAGTAATTTATGCGCCTCCTCGACTTCTCTCCGTGTGTTAGCGCGACTCCAAACAGATATGCACAGTAACTATTATCGCGCATACAATGTGTATCGCAAGCGCCGTTCGCCGTTCGCATCGGCGGCCTTCGCGATCATCAAAATCTGTTCGGAGTGGCGCTAACACACGGAGAGAAGTCGAGGAGGCGCATAAATCACTGATTTTTAGCGGAATGGGGGAAAAAAAAATCATAATTTTAATCCACCCGATGGTTGGATCACATATTGGAGAATGAATCGGTGGTAAGTATCGTATCATATGTATAATTTTAAGCACAATTAGCGTGCACAAACAATATTCATTTTTAGTCCCATATTAGGAGGACCTAGAACGCTAGCGCTTTCTCTAGAGTTATAATTTGACTCTTGAGTTGTAACGGCTCTTTTTGAATGATAACAGGGGTTTTACTTTGTCGTTTGTAATTGTGTATACTTTTCGAGCATGGTGGAGTTATAACTATTAGTTTGTACCGTAATGGTGCAGGTTTTGGTTACTAAAGTTAAGTTTGACCAATACTCAACTCATAGAAGTAGTATATAAATAACTAGAAGAGAATCTACGCACTGCGCGCTAATTTTCCCATATCCTTAACACGCAGCAAACATGGCCGGTTAGGGAAACTTCATGGACTGGCTAACATGGAATGCAGGGGGTGTATTCTGAAAATCGTCTTTTCCCTAATATCGTATTATCTTAGGCTTATGACAAAACCGGTATTCTGAAAACTCTCATATCTTTTGTATTATCTCTGAAAGTTTGTTAACCTCTATTAGCTGGCGCGCCTTGCCACGCCATTATTGATAAGGGCGTTCGCGCAAGCAGAGGTGGAAAATGTGTATTCTGAAAACTCTCTTATCTTTTATCTCATCATGAAATTATCATAAATTCTACCCATATGCCGAGACAGCTATGGGGCAGTATTTTCCTTTTGTTATATCTTGTTTAAACATATTTAAAGACAATTATTTAAGATTTTAAAGAGCTCCCTATGTTTGTTGTGTGTATAGGTGTGTGTACGTGCGAAAAAGTTAGAAAATAAGAGTGAGGGGGAGAAAATTCCATTGAAAATCTAACCATATGAAAATCCCATTCTTACAAAAATACTCTTTGACCAAAATATATAAATTTCTTGAACTTTGATTGAAAACAAACGATAGTTTTGGACAACACGCGGAATCACGTGACCGGGCTTGTTAGTAAAAACTAGCACTAAAAGTGCGTTACGCGCTCGTCCCTTAGATCATGTGTTTTAGCAAAATACACACGCAAACAAATTTGTGCAGTACTCTATGGCGCACACGTTCTAGTCACGTGATTGCCCTTGTTAGTAAAAAAATAACACTTATCTAGGTCAAAGGAAGAAGAACGCCAAGACAGCCAATGAGCACATCCGTGGGCGCGCTAATATGCATTCATCGCGTATGTGCGCAACTGCCAGCGCGTTGGTGCGCACTCAGTTTGCGGCTTTGTTATTGTATGCTCAAACCAACGAACGTTGAGGGCGTATAACACTTGCGTGTTGCCTCGAGGAAGGTCAACTCGAATTATTTTTTGTGACCACTTGAAGGGCGCCCCAGTTGACAGTAACGTTTTTCCGTAGATTGTAGATTTGATACACCAACCAGAAGTCTGATTTTGTACAGATTGACACTGAACATATAATTTTGTCTGGACATTTCATCAGATATGTGAAATGTAACCAAAATTGGTCATTCAAATTAATTTTTTAATAAAAGAAGTTACACCGGCATTCCTAAGTTATTACACATATTTGGCATTTCAACTGTGTGTACAAATCACAATAGTGACTGAGCCTTTTAAAATAGCAGACGACAACGTACAGCTGTTGAACGGCGGAATCCAACTTTCACAAAATAGTAAGTCGATTTTATTTTAAAATGCTGTAATACCTTATTTTATAGATTGTGTCTACTTGTCATCATGTCGACAATTTGATTGAAATAATATCTGAAACTAGTTTGTGAGTTCATTTTCATTAGGCCTATTAATTTGAAAGAAATATTTGGAAGTGGAACTGGTCTGAGGGCGGGGCGCGGCTGGAATAGATCGACAAATCTTTTGTTTTTGTGGCATCTTTTAACATTTAATTTCAGTCTCTTACTGTCGGCCATTATATTACTAAAATAACCAGTAAAATAGGCAATGAAAACGATTCATTTTGTCGATCGATCTAACTCTAAGACCGAATAATGGATGGCAACAAAGACATGCAAGTGCTGATCTAAAAGTAAAAGTCGGTAACTTCACCGGCTTTGCCTTTGCCGGTGCCGGTGGGCTAGAACTAGAAGTGAGCCACGCCGGTCTTGTCGGCAGGCGAAGCTAGGCTAAGGTGTCCCTCTCTCATACTCGGCTTCTCTGGCCGTCTCGGCAATCTGGACTAATAATTATACTCGGCCTTAAAACGATGGTTTGCCATCTACCTTAGATAATCCAAGAACCGGTAATGTTTAATCACATTAGATTTAGAGAGATCAGTTGACTTGTCCTAGCAATACATCTTTCAATGATGTATTAGGGTCATTCTTCGATAAGTGTATAGTTTTGCGTCCCGCTACTTTGGTGTCGCATAGAAAAAAAATTAAAGCTTTTTTGTTGTTATCTCTTTGTGTTGACTTACAAGTAAGTAAAAAATCAACTAATACAAAAAAAAGTAAAGTGATAACTCTTATACTTTTTCTTATATTATTTTTTTTAATGTTCCACCCCCCTCAAACTCGCATGTCACGATGGCATCATGTAAAAATATCATAATATAGCATTTCAAAAAAGATGCATATTTTTTGTCCTAATATACCTTAATAAATTCAATTTTATGAGTTGACTACGAATACCAAGATTAAATACGCACACATGCAGCGATTAAAAAAAAAAAAAAAAAAAGGAATCTGTTTTGTGTGTCACGATGTTTTGCGTCATCTCCGTCACGCATTTTGAGTCCGTCATCTACGGTACAAAAATATGCTAAATTTGAGTGATCGTGGTGGCAACATGTCGGGTGACTAGGTAGTAGAAAGAAGAGACACGTTTTTTCCCCGGTCTATAGGTAAGTAACATTGTTTTTTTTGAGATCTTTGTCAAAAACCAGGTCCGTACCTTTATTAAGCGTCATCTCCGAACGCTTGATATTAGCTAGATAAAGATATTAGATTGAATTTCTAATCATTTGTATGAATGTGCCCGCGGAACAACTATACAACACTGTCGCTTATTTGTATTGCATACATTGCTATAAGCTATCAGCAATTTAAATGTGTCTGAATGTCATCTCCGTCACGCATCATCTCCGTCACGTTTTTTTCGTGACGGAGATGATGATTATCATCTCCGAACGATTGATATTAGCTAGATAAAGATGTTAGATTGAATTTCTAATCATTTGTATGAATGTGCCCACGGAACAACCATACATCACTATCGCTCATTTGTATTAAATACATTGCCATTAGCTATCGGCGCTTTAAATGTGTCTGATAGTCATCTCCGTCACGCGTCATCTCCGTCACGGCTCTTTTGTGACTGAGATGATGAGTTTTAGTTGGATTGTCAACTCGGTTAATTGACACACAATGTTGTTCAAAATTGACAAATATTCTATGACAAAGCTTAGTTTGCATGAATTTTAGATTATTATATAACATGTGATTATAATGTATTCTTAAACATGTTAAATACACGCTTCAGTCATTTCCGTCACGCTTCAGTCATCTCCGTCACGCTGAGTTCAAATGCATAAATTTCAACAAAGATTAAACTCTGGTAAAAAATATTTGTATTGGTATTTTTAGCGATCTATTTACTCATAATCATGTACCTCTCTTCATCCTAATTTCCTGAGAAAATTTCATCACACTGATTGAAAGCAAAACTATTTGGCAAAATTCACTATTTATTCAGCAAGGCAAGTATAAATGGTGGCTCTAGAGAAAAAAATGTGATTATGGTTGACCAATGTTTTTTTTTTCTTTTCACAGTCACCCTTTCTTTCCAAACAAAGATTGAATAAGAAGTGAATTATGTTCTTCAGATAAAATGCGACGATCTAGTTGTGCAAAAATGTTGTGACGGAGATGACGCATTAACAGTGTACATGTTAATAAAACCCCCGAAAATATTACATAGCCCCATTAAAGATCGCGCCAAACAATATTTCCCTAATCTACAGATGTTAACATATATTAAACACACAGAAAGAAAGTGGAGAAACAGTTTTGATTTTCACGACCTCACGATGGTCGAAAATATACACTTATCGAAGAATGACCCACTAATCATTGATTTTTATTGCGGTCCCGACTCCTGCCTGGCCCTGGTTAATAATAATTTATTTAAATTTAAATTAAAAACAAGAAAGATTCCGAGAGTGAGAGACTGACCCTAGGCCTGGCTAATTGTTTTCTTCCAGCCACTGCACTGACATTCAATTTGTCCTGCAAACACATGTCAGCCCCAGACTGGAAAGCATTAATTCACATTTTTATCTGATGTTTTTGTTCAACCCCTTATTACTCTGATTGCACGTTTAGGATGTATCGTTTATAGCCCATTCTAAATCATTGATGACAATACAAAATGATGGACCAAGAAATGTCTAAGTAATAAAAAAAACTTCTTTTCAAGGATTTTTTTTTTTTTTACGTTTACTTAACTGGCTCTTGACTGAAAAGTAAATGTAGTACCTAATCATCAGTTTAAACCCTAAAGTCAATCAATCAATTTTGCATTTTTTAACTGAGACTTTACAGGAGCTCGTTTGTCATTTCACTGTTTTCAGGAGCTAATTACTAATTTGCACTCTCTGAACAGATGTATTTTTTTACTATTTTGGTCTAGTATTTTCATTCCACATCAAGAACATGTTAGTGAAATTAAGTGAATATTTTTTCTTATGAATGTTATATTTTGTTCATCTCATAGCAATATTTTGAGGATGTGGTTCAACAAGGACTGGCGACTGGTGATAGGCTGGTGTTACAGTGGTACTTCAGGATTACTTATCTGCCGGTTCTTTACTCGCTATGCACAGCTATCCACAGGCACAGGTATTCTTTCTACTATAATTTAATCATCCCACTCATTTTTTTGGTGCAGGATTCTTTTTTTTTCTTCATAGGTTAGCTTTTTCCCCGTTATTTATAATTAAGTATTAATTTGGATAAGAGGAATAATTAAGGCCATTCAAGTTTTTCTTTTCATATTTTGAATTCATTATTTATTGGTATTATACATCCTAACTATCTCGGAGATCAACTTCTCAGTGAATTTATTTATTGGTTTGTGGCAATGAATGATTAAACTTTAAGCTATATAATTCAAGCAAATTTCTTCATTGTGTTCAATATCATTTGTCACCTTCTTATTCAATTTATTTGCATGTTTTGGTAATTTTTGTTGATAACTTTTATTACTCTACCTGCTTTTTGAGGTCAAGACAATTTATTTTAAAGTTTATAAAGTTTTATTAATATTAACTCATTCATGACTGTTCCCTAAAAATACTCCACTCTGTTTTCCATGGACTCGAGAATATGTTATACCAAAATCAATAAATGAAAGTGCAATTGCTATCTATAGTCTAACATTCTTTCTCTGTGTGTGTTTGCATTCTTTAATTACAGATCTTCGGACTATAGGAGCATGACAGATCACCATGGATGTTACTTGGTAGTGTTCACAAGCAATGGACAAGCCATGCTATATCAGGTACCTCGTTATAATGAAGTTTGGTATAAAAAGGTTCCACTGTAACAAAATTAGGCATTCCTAATTCTTTTAAATCCAAACATATGGGAACTGATCAGAAATAAATTAATTTAATGAAAGTGAGCAAAGAAAATAGGCTTATGATTCTACCTAAGACCTGTCAATTGCTTTACTGTGTTCTAACCCGCACTGAGCTAGAATGAATCTCATAGTGGTACTTTCCTGAACCCATCTAGTATGTGCATTGAGGAAGAATCTTTGAAGGAGTGCCATGTAGCTCAGAGGTTAGAGACTTATAGAGCATGACCTTGCAAAAGTTGACGTCTCTAGTCATTTTAGTTGGTGAAATCATTTGCAGTGATAAAGAATTAAAATGATGCAAGAAAAATGATATTTCCATAATCTAATTGTCTAACCCTCAGGCTCATTTCTTTTCTATTCTGAATCTATATTATAGATTTCCATTTTCCTCATGGTCAAGTTAAAAGAAAAATGATAAAATCGCCCCATAACAAAATTGATTGAATCACTTTCATTGTAGGCAAACCTGAATAGATGTAATATTTTGTTTGTGAAAATTGATCATTATTATAGTGGAACCTCTTTATAAGGAGACCTGTTATCACATAAGTTACCTGATAATGATATAGTGTAGGTAATTGCTTTAAACCCAAGGCTATCTGAGAACCATCATGCTCGTTATAACAAGGTTTCACTTTACAGATTGGTAAAAGATCTTAGTTAGACTGATGAAATGGCTGTTACAACCTTTTGTTATTTCAAGATCTGAATTTTAAAAATGTTCCCAGGTATTTTCTGTAGTATATTATTAGGGTCTTTTTCTTCCGTTTGGTACAGTCCACCAGCGCGGTGTATTTTCATAGGAAAACCTAGACTAGTTGCAGTCTAGACAATTCTAGATTTGCCTAACTGAATGTAGGTCAAACAGTGACCTGTTGTTGTACTTGTAAACAACATAAACTATGTAGACTGCAATTGCATTGTACATGTGATGTGCATGGGTTGCATGCATAGCTTTAGGCATGCACTTTCTGTATACAACCAGAGTGTATATATAACCAGTGTGTACATGTTACAAGCTGATTTTCATATACTCTCCCAATGAGTTCAATAAACGATGCATGAAAGAATGCATTCTTAACTGAAACGAATGGTGCAATGTGTAATTATTGGTGGTTTAGACGACCAGCCTTCAATGTACCTCAACATGCATGCAGAGATTACATTTCCAAGCCCCTTCTCAGGCTAGCTTTAAAAACATTTTTTTCCTTCATATTATAATTATCTCTCAAGTCTCAACCATTTGCTTTGTCTTTCAAAAAGAGGACATCATGTTTAAATCTATTCAACTCTCACTCATTCATTTGATTTACAGTCAAATTATAATGTATTACAAACTTGGTCTCGGTGTGTAGATAAATAGATTCATGCAAAAGCCACATTTTTATCAATGAATGGTTTACTTTCATTTTCTGCTTGCATCCATCTACAACTTTCAATATTGCAAACAAAATAATCTATGAAATATCATAATTCAAGAACAAATCTTATTACTTTGGTATCTAATGTTTATTTCTTATTTTTAAATTGAAGCTAAATGAGACTATATTTGTTATTTTGTTGGCACACTGATTGTGGTGATAATGGTTAGTGGATGATGTTGAGTGTCATGGTGGAATTCCTGATTGGAGAGCTCCTCTTAACTAACAGGGTGTATGAAGTGTGGCATGATAGTCTTATATTTTTCCCTTCAGGTCAGGATATTTTTGTCAAATCATTGCAAAACATGTATGTTTTACTATTTTGACCCCCTCCTTTTAAATGATTAGTTGAAAGGTGGCTATGATTGATGATGGTGATTAAAGAAATTGATGTAAATTATTTTGTTTTGATAAATGGTGCATAGTCTTCAAGCCTGAAGCTGCACTTTATTGGAAGAGGAATAAGACATCGACATCTATTCAGTGGAATATTACAGGCTTGATTCTGGACCACCCCCATCCTTTACCCAAATGAGAAACAAAATGGAAGTATTCCTTTGGAAATGGAAGTATGCCAGTTTCCTTTTACGCTGCCTAGCTTCCTTTTTTTGTTGTTGAGTTCCTGGAGTAAAGATTTACAAAATAATTCTATCTATTTTAGGCATTAAACCCCCTTTACATTAATGCAATCATGACCACATATTCAATGAAAGATAATAAAGGGGTTCAAATAAGTAAGCCTACCGTTCCTAAAGAATGGACACCATGTTTATTTTGGCTAATTTCTCCCCACTCATGATCATACTGGTTGATGCAGGCAACTATGTACATGCCTTTGGGGTTGGATAGTCTTATACCCCCCCCCCCCCCCCCACAAAAAAAAAATGCAATTTGCACTGTGATTTGAATTGACTTTTCTTTTTGTTTTGCAAACCAGATCTAATTTAAATGTAATTAAACCTGGTGAAACGTACTATTACCCCAAATAAGGGCTTAAGGCTAAGACCTATCTAAATAGGGCCTACCCTAGCCTGCCTAGGCTACGTCTAAGCTAGACATTTCTTTTTTTAACTTGACCAACAAAAACAGGTATCAAATTCAAGCGAGTAAAAAGGTCCAATAGTCAATACAAGACTCAAAGATTGAGGTGAAATCTCCAAGAACAAGACTAATTTACATGATTTGGGTTGGAATTGATAAACTGGATCTCCTTCAATAATGATACAAAGTAGGCCATACATTATATAAGGTAAAAATAAAACCACCGCTTTCGTATAAAGACCGAGACGCGGGACCGAGACTGACTGCATGAAGATGAGCTAGCGTCGAGTCAGAGCCGGAGCAGAAGAGCGGTGAATGAGCGGCAGACTAGCCTCGCCTGCCGCCGACCCGACCGGCGTAGCTCATTCTCAGACACCGTATCGCGAAGTCACTTGCCGGTCACTATCGTATACAAATTACAATGTCAATGCCAATGAATGGGCAAAAGTAAGTCGCAAATTTATTTTAAATAAAGCACATTAATGTGCTTAATCGGCAGAGTCGCCACAGAGTCTAGTTCTAGTTTAAATGATGTTATACCCTAACGTCAGTTAATTATCCTAAGTCTAAGACAGGAATAAATAGCATACAAATACAATTCCGGCATTTTGAGAATGCTCGTTTTTGTCGTCTGCTTAATATCTCGATACGTCATCCTCACTCACAAACGGTTTTTGTACACACAGTTTTGCCGACAAAAATTGTTATCATCATGAAAATGCCGATGCGGTTTATTTTAATAAGACTATGATTGGAATGAGCGATTTTGTAAAAAAATCCCATATACATGAAATGTTAAACAAAATTATATATTTTAGTGTCAATCTGTACAAAATCGGACTTCTGGTCTATTTATCAAATCTACAATCTACCGGAAAACGTTACTGTCAACTGGGGCGCCCTTCGAAATGGTCACAAAAAATAATTCGCGATTTCTCATAGACTGCGTGTATAACAATATACGAGTTGACCTTCCTGAAGGCAACACGGTCTCGTGTTTACCGCCCTCAACGTTCGTTGGACACCACGTTGCATCATTTCATATGGGGGCGACGGAATACATAAAAGACGTCCATAATAAACATATTCCTGCAATATTCGAAGAATTCTTAGTTTGAATCTCGTTGTGGGTAGAAGGGATTATCATCAACGAAATATAGACGTCATCTACAAAGCTATTTAAGTTTTAACATGTAAGTAAAATCTCCATGAGATATGAATTTACTTATTTGAGAATGAGAGCGTGATTTAAATTTAATAGCATTTGTTTAGTGAATCACTGACACTAAAATTAAATCAGTTATTGAAAATGTGTATTTTGACTGAGCAGTGTATGTCAGCAGCTAAGGCCGTAAATCATGCGTGATCATCACTCGGTGTAACTAATCAGCGCCGTCCGTAGGACGGCGCTGTGAAGACGAAACGTTAAAAAATTTGTAGGAAATTTGCCGACGGGTGGTTTCAAGAACTTTCCATCTATTATTATTATTATTTTTTTAGTTCTAGACATTAATTAAACATTCAACCTACCTTGCTTGCTATTTAAATTGTTGCAAAAGAATGATAACTTAGCTCAAATTGATGATGATGATGATGATTGTTCAAGTTAGACGGAGTTTCATGTAAAGTGCACACGCGTGCGTGGCGTTTATTACTGAAGTTAGCGAACACATTTACATATCATAACATCCCCCGTTAATTCAAACTGAGGACTAAACTTTACATACAAATATATTGGCTTAAACATGCAATATGTAACATTAATGAATAACAAAAACTGGCCCTTATTTGGACCTTCTTTTATTTTTAAATCACATTTGCCTTAAATTACAACAAACATAACTTGACTCATTACGTGTGTATACATTTGCATTATGATCTTCCGGAATGCTCCTTTAAGCTCTAACAAATAACGCTGTAAACTCTAACAAATAACGCCTCAAATATGTAACCTAAACTACTTAAATACCACGGAACCTTATAAAATACATCTTAAATCTTAACACTGAGATGTATTATATTAAACACCACTGTGTTATCAACAAATATCTAAGTTAGCATTAAATAATACACACTACTGAGGTATGTATTCATGCTTCTAGTATGCGTATTGTGTTCTAAAATATCATTTAAAACTTAAAATCATTACGACATGTATGTATTAAAATCTGTATACAATAAACATATTAATTATGCGTGTATTTATACATGTGGCTATGCAATGTGTAATATTATATTCTAATCTAATTCAACTTTCTAATGATTATCTTACGTGAAATATTTTCGAGTGTGTAATTATCAAATCTAATTTCCTGACTGAGCTGAATGACAATAAAATAAAATACTTGAGTATGTGTAAAACTTAGAACGTCTATTTTCTTTTCTTTCTTCCAACTTGTCTTAACATTACGCGTGTGCATGCTATTTTATGTAAGCATACATTACAATCATGAGTGTTCTTCCCCATAATAAGTAAGGATCGTCTTGTCCTTTCAGCAAAACGCAAACTAATAATAAATCTTGTTCATACTTGTTCGTACACATGTATAAAAACCACCTTTAAAACATAAACAAACTCACATTAGCTTGCATCACATGCGAATGTCGTGTAATCATATGTTCAAATTTGGAACATGCATCACTGTGGTACGTAGTGTTTCAGGTAACTTGGTCGTTTTACAGTTCGACCCGACCTTGTTTTGGTTGCGTTCATGCCATTGTCAATGTTTGGCTCAACAACCTTGTTATTGTTTTCTTCGTGGTCAGCCTGGCCCCCTTGCTGTGTGGGCACTTGTTTGTCATTTGGGGGGTTTGGCGGCTTTGTACCCCTGTTCTGGTCATTGTTGATCCCCGCTGGTGGATCCTCGTGTGTTTTGCGGAGATGAACGCGATTTCTGCGATATGCGCCTGAAGGTGTTTCAACCATGTATGATCGCTCATCGAACCGGCGACGCACAATGGCTTTCTCCCAATTTTTCTGCCCTTGGACTAGGGGCTGCATTCGCACTGTATCTCCTTCATCTAGTGGTGGGAGATCTTTCGCAGATTTGTTATAATATTCTGCTTGTTGTTTCGCTCGTCTTTTCATGCTTTCGTGCTCGTTCACCACTCTGGGCTCAAGGAGTGATGATTTTGTTGGCAGAAGAGTGCGCGTGCGGCGATTCATGAGGCGTTGGGCTGGACTTGTATTCAGCCCTTGAGAGGGCGTATTACGGTGGTCTAACAACGCTAGGTAAGGGTCGGAATGTACCTTGTTGCTCTTTGTCATGAGTCGCTTGGCCGTTTTGACTGCTGATTCGGCTTTACCGTTCGCTTTGCTATTCCCTGGACTGCTGCAGAGATGCTCAAAGTCCCATTCCTTTGCGAATTGTCGGAAAGCCACTGCTGTGAACTGCGGGCCGTTGTCGCTCACGACTTGTGTAGGGCTGCCATATCTCGCGAAGTGTGCTTTCAGCTTGCGAATTACGGTGTGGCTGGTCGTATCCTCGAGGTGATCTACCTCAAAGAAATTGCTGTGGTAGTCGACGGTCACGAGATAATCTCTCCCATTCCATGAAAACAGATCTGTGCCAACTCTTTCCCATGGCCTTGTGGTTATTTCATGGCCCATGAGTGATTCTTTTTGTTGGCTACTTTCGTATGTGCGACATACATCACAAGTGGCAATGAACTGCTTGATTTCACTGGTCATTCCGGGCCAGAACAGCGATTCGCGAGCTCTTCGTAGGCACCCTTCGATACCCAGATGCGAGGAGTGAATCTTTTCTTTCATTTCTTTGCGTAGGCTCGCTGGAATTATCACTCGCTCTCCCTTGAAGATCAAACCATCTTGCACTGCTAGCTCGTCCCTATAGCTGTAATAAGGACTTAGCTGCTCTGGGAGTGTATCACGCTCACTGGGCCATCCGTTGATGATCACGCGTTTCAGCAACTGTAGCGCGGAATCTGTTGCTGTTTCACTACGAATCTGCTGGAGACGCTCATCGCGAATCGGCAAATGGGACACCATGTTGACTTCTTCGAATGTGTTCCCATTGCCTGGGGAACCGCTAACAGCACGCGATAGTGTATCTGCGAGATACATTAGCTTTCCTTGCTGGTAGGTGATGTCGAAGTCGTACCTCTGCAGGCGAAGGAGCATCCCTTGAAGACGCTTAGGGGCTTTCACTAGCGATTTTTTCACTATCATCTCGAGCGGCTTGTGATCGCTGATCACCTTCGTGAAGCGACCAAACGTGTATTGGTGAAAGCGCTCCATTGCAAACACCACTGCAAGCATTTCTTTTTCAATGGACGCGTAACGCGATTCAGTGTCGGTGAGTGCTCTGCTCGCGTACGCGATGGGACGTCCATTTTGTAGTAGCGCTGCTCCCAAGCCCTTGTTGCTCGCGTCACACTGAATCGTGAGCTCTTCCTTGGGGTTGTAGTAAGCGAGCACTGGGGCTTGAGACACCATCTGTTTGATCTTGCCCAACGCGCTCTCCTGCTCTGCCGCCCACTCCCACGCGATGTCCGGCTTCGTCAACTGTCGGAGTGGTTCAAGGGCATCGGAGAGGCTGGGCAGGAACTTGCTCAGGTAGTTGACGAATCCGACTAGCCTCTGCACGCCCTCTACGTCTGAAGGGGGTGGCATGCTGAGGACATCGGCGACCTTCTTCGGGTCTGGTTGGAGTCCCTCACTGGTTACCACGTGCCCGAGGAAAGGTATCGCTTTTGCTCGGAAGACGGACTTGGCTTTGTTGAGCTTGATGTGCTTTTCAACACAGCGTTGCAGCAGTTGATCCAGCTTTGCATCATGATCGACGATCGCTTCGTCCATGCTGGGTCCCTTGCCATAGATCAAGATGTCATCGGCGACGCAAATCACTCCCGGGAGCCCCTCGAGTGCCTGATGTAATCTTCGCTGGAAGATTTCTGATGATACGCTTGTACCAAATGGGAGACGACGCCATTGGTACCGTCCAAAGGGCGTGTTAAATGTCGTCAGATCACTAGAAGGCTCATCCAATTTCACTTGCCAGAATGCTGAACTCATGTCTAACTCGGTGAAGATACAGGCATCGTTGAGATCTGGCAAAATGTCTTCAATCACCGGGAGTTGATAGTGTTCACGCTTTAAAGCTTTGTTGAGAGGTCGTGGATCGATGCAGATGCGAAGATCACCATTCTTTTTCTCTGCTACGACAAGTTGGCTCACCCAACTTGTTGGCTTTTCAACTGGTGCTATGACCCCGCGTTTCACCATGCTGTCCAACTCTGCTTTCACCTTTCGCTTTGTGGCATGGGGTAGGCGTCTTGGCGGTAACGCCGTAGGAGTTACGTCCTTGTCGACTTGAAGGTGTGCTACACCTGGTAGCTCTCCTAGTTCACCGTTAAACACTTCGGCATAGCGTTCTTCAGGTTTGCATGCATTGCCGGTGACAGTTGACGATGCATGAACACGGTGAAAATTATCCTCGTTTACAGTGATGAGGCTCATGGCTTGGCTTGCTTTGCTTCCCAGTAGGGGCGTGAAGTCATCGGTCACGATCACAAATTCAACTGAATATTTTCGCTTCGTCTTTGGATTATGCACTTTGATGCGGCACATACCTTCTGCGTCCATCGTGGTCTTGTTCCACATAACCAGTTTCTTGCGTTGCGGTGTGGGTGTGCAGTCGGTACCTTGGAGGTATTTAGCGGGCAAAATGTTCACACTGGCCCCGCTGTCAACTTGAAAGTTGACTGGCCTGTCATTGATTTCCATCACTGCATAAACATCATTCTTGGGTTTGACTGAATTGATGGTCACTGTAACACTATCAATGTATTCAGTGCTTGAGTCACTGCTGTAATCGTCATGTGTGTCATCCACTTTATTCGTTTTCTGCTGTCTGCACATTTTGGCGAAATGGTCCTTCATACCGCACGAATTACAGTGTTGCCCGAATGCTGGGCATCGCGTACGATCCCTCGGGTGATCCCTGCCACAGTATTTGCATCCTTTGGCCCATCCACGTTTGCCACGGCCTGTCCCAGCCTGGCCAGTGCTGGTCTGCGGTCTGGGTTGGCGCCATCTGGAGCCTTTCCCCGGCGATTGTTTCATTTTGTGGATTGCGGCCGACTGCCCATTTGCGCTTGTGTCTGCAAATGCTTTCAAATGGGATTCTGCAGTTTCAGAGCTCTTACAGATATCAATGCAAATACCAAGGGTGAGTTTTCGTTCTTGTAGGAGTCGCTTTCTGGTTTGCGCATCATGAATACCTTGCACAATCCTGTCTCGAAGGAGGCTATCTGCCATGCATTGGCAGAAGTTGCAAGACTTGGCTAGTTTCCTCAAATCGGTAAGAAATGTGTCAAATGACTCACCTGGCTCCTGTGTTCTCTTGTTAAACATGTAGCGTTCATATGTTTCATTCTTGACACCAACAGCATAATCCTCGAATGCTTCGATGATTTTTTCAAGGTTCTTTCTGTCCTCCTCTCGGTCGAAAACAAAACTGTTATACAGTTCGAGGCCTGAAGGGCCAATGGTGTGCAGAAACAGGGCCGTCTGATATGCTGAAGGCTGCTTGTCTAGTTGCGAGATGACGCAGTAATTCTCCCACATCTGTCTCCACGTGGGCCATGCATCAATTATCCCTCGCGTAATTGTCAGCGGAGGAGGCGGTCGGATACCACTGACTGGTGGCGGGCCTGCCGTCGCTCGTGGCGGGCCTGCCGCTGCTCGCGGCGTAGCCTGGTGCGCTGGCTGCTCTGCCGAGTCCGAATCAGACATGACGAGAATATGATGCCTGAATCAAGGGTAAAATGTTCGCAAAATGACCGAAATCCAAATCAATCGGTTCCTGACACAAACGCTAGTCTTCGGCTTCCATGAATTTTAGTTCAGAAAAACGGGATCGGCTGAAAAAGTGATTTTTTTCGGGCCCACCGCTGCCGCCATGTTCAAGTTAGACGGAGTTTCATGTAAAGTGCACACGCGTGCGTGGCGTTTATTACTGAAGTTAGCGAACACATTTACATATCATAACAATGATGACTATTATTTCCTTCGTCTTTGTTCGCTGCATGCAATGTCAGGTGACCGAAAACTCGTCGGCAATGCATAGCGCATGCGCGGGGCGATCGGTTGATCGGGTACATGGGGGTGCATTGCCGACAAGTTTTTGATCACCTGATATTGCTTGCAGCGAACAAATTCGGATACCATTTTCGTCACTTCTGTAATCTTGCCATTTTATAGTAAATTTCAGGATAAATCAAACGAATGGAGCATCAGGTGTTTTGCAATTTGGATCATTGATGTCCATGCATAACATAATTCGTAAGTATGAACCGAGATATGTTATTTAAAGTATGATATATATATTTTTTTTATAAGTGTGTTTGCCGTTAAAGCCTATCAAGTGTTACCATCACGGTATACACACCTCAGTATGCCAGGCGCCGTACTACGTACGGCGCCTGGTTAGGTTACACTCGGTGTAGATGTAGTGTTGTGTGTTTGTGTGTGTAATAATGATAAATAAAATTCCCATACATTAACAATTATATTTAATTTTAAATTTAATATAAATAATAAACATGATAAATATGTAAGCTTTCAGTTTCAGACGAATTGTGACTGTTAAGGGCTACCACCTCCGAGTCCAACACATGGCTACATTGTCATTAGCGTTGCCGTTGTGCGGAGATCAACCTTTTCCGCCTGCTGCACTATCCAACACAAAAACAAATTTTGTCGGCCGATTCCTCCCTCCATTAATACCAGCAAATGCAAAAAACTTTTGTTTATAATATAAATGTGATCCAACACAATTCATATAATTTGATAATAATTACCTAGTAGAATGATAATTTGTTGTTTTGAAGACCGCAAAAGGTAGGAAAAAAATGACTATTTCCCATCTGTTTTCCGTACCGATGCGTCCTAAAACCTTAGCGTTCAACTGTTGAATGCAACAGTGTACGAATGGCCGGTATGCTTATCTCCAGCGTATTAGCGTAATTGCGTGTAATGGTCCAGCTGACTGGACCATGTACTTCAGTAGATGTGCCACCACCCCAAAATTAATATTCTTACATGTATAAATGAAAAGTAACCGACTTTAGTAGTCCATTCCACCAACTGGCAACTGGCAACTAGTTCAGAAAAAATATGTTTCCAGAACAAATTATATAACTTTGGAAATCGCATCACCATACTAAAGGCCATGCGTTCATGGGTCTATATACGAAGACTGTCTTTTGTCTAGGGCGAATGAATCGTCCGGGATTATATTGTCTCCAAACGTATGCATGTGAATAGAATTGGCGCACTCAACCACTCGTTGTCGTAGACGTTTGGCGCATACGGAACCACATCAGGTCATGATGGTTTCGTAAGTGGTGGTAACTAATTGTATTGTTTATGAATTACACAACCCTTTGGCTTTGCAAAGTGTTGAGCATCTATTTTTAAAAGATCACACAACGGTACACAAAAACAAAGTTATTTGTTCTGTACTGGTGGTCCCCTTCAACCACATGGTATGATGATGGTTGATGTCACCGGCTGTCCCTGCCAATACTGTTCGTTCTTATTAGCCTAGCCCTGTAGTAAGTCGGTTATTTGGAAAACCGGTTAACCAACGCCAAAAACCGGTTAACCGAACGGGTAACCGAAAAAAGCGTTTTTTAATTAATTTTATTATTATTATTATTTATTTATTTATTTATTTGTATTTTCTCGGATATACATGTACCATCCGATATCTGTCCGTTTTTTCAATTGGAATCAGCAGGGCAGTGCCATGTTAGTCTACAAACCACTGTCAAGATGAAAGCCTTCAGATATCTCATCACAAATGATTCTTCTAAATTTGGCTCTACCAGGTCTAATCTATTCATTAATCCTCTTACCATTTGTTTTGTTTATTTGTGATACATGTAAAATACCTTTACTTTAGCAATAGATTGGCAGGGTTCAACGTGCCATTTTCTGACCGAATCTATAGAATGGGGATGGGAAAAAAAAATACCGAAACCGTGAAAATTAAAACGTTTTTGCTGATGCCAGTCGGTTAACCGTCGTGTAACCGTTTCACTACAGGCTTAGTTCTTATTATACTACGATACAGAACCGCATTGCGACAGTGACAAGGAAATGCATTTTTTTTTTTGCCCGCCCACTGACATACAGTATATGCAGCATTCAGTGTACATTAATTGCGCGGGGGTGTTGGCGAATTCACTTACAGACCCAGTTGTTAAAGGGATCTATAGTCGAGTTTTGGTCAAACTGAATTTTAGTCACCATTACAGTACAAACTAATAGTTATAACTCCACCATGCTCGAAAGGTATACACAATTACAAACAACTAAGTAAAAACCTGGTTATCATTCGAAAAGAGCCGTTACAACTCAAGAGGGCGCTCTCTAAAAACTTATTGGTTTCAACCATTTTTAATAACAAATTGTGCATGTGATGTTTTGTTAAAATAAAGATTTAATAAAGAGATCATCAACAACTATTTAAAAACATCTTTTGTAAATTTGTGTAAAGTGTAAGCATTTTTTTTTTTACGGCTGGTTCAAAATTATTGAATTATTGTGAGGCCCCACAATAATTACAAATAGTTATATTTATGGATATTTCAGCCGACTCTGAACCGGTTTTGATGAAATAAAGTTTATTCTGTCATAAAAATTGTATGCTCTTTCAAATTTGACACTCAGTTTTTCATTACCTTACAAACAAACAAAAATTGTGCAGCGCCCTCTATACCAAAAGTCAACTATCCCTTTAATTGCATTGATGAAAAATTATTCCTGATAAAAATATAATCTTAACAACTACAGAGCTATTGTGAAGGAGAATAGATGTTGCCATATAAACGGGAAATTAATATGAACAGTTCATGTAAGAGATACAAACAATATTTGTTTTCTCATTTTGATGACATAAAACGTTTTAAATACAATTAATTTTGTTGGTCACAAATTATACTTGACAGAAATATAATCTTGCAATTTACAAAGTACATGGCCAGGAAAGCAGATATTACCAAATAAACGGAACATTTATATGAACGGTTCATGTAAGAGATAATCTACAAATATTTGTTTTCTTGTTATTTTGATATGTGAAAAGTTTAGAATGTGCAATCGTTAGCGGTGATTCAAATTAATGATGCAGTTATATAACCAAGCACTACTTTTTGTTCAGAAATAGCTGAAATATCCAAACATCTATAGGAATAAATGTTGCGGACCAATTTTTATTCAATCATATATGACAAAAAAATCAAAATCCTACACATTTTTGATATAGCAAAATGGTTTTGAAGGGAACCAACACCCCAAAATGATATTCTTATAAATAAACCAAACATTATCTTAACCCATCAGTGCCTAAGGCCCACATATTTGTGGTTTGGTAGTCCTACACTTAAACAAGAAGAAGACTAGTTATGTGAAGTGTACAGGAAGAAAGAGCATAAATTCCTCTATTTTTAGAGCCCTATTTTGTTACTCTACCTGCTTTGTTACTCTACCTGCTTTAGTTATTTTTTTATGATTTTTACTATTGCGTAAATCACTATAATTTAGAAAAATCCTTAAATTGGCAACACATTGTGACATTTCAAAAACAGATATTGGCGTTCAAATTGGCAACTTTGCGGCAAAGTCACTTCATATTTGTCATTACTAAATATTTTCCACCTATTTTTATGTCATTGATTGGTCAACAAAATTTAGGAGTTGCCAATTTGTAGAGGAAAACAATGATCAATTATGCCTTAAAATAGCTCTCGTCCTTGATGGGTTAACAAAACATCATATATTTTTTGATAAAAAAAAATGATTGAAACTTTCAGGTCTGGATGGCATCCTCTTGTGTTAACGGCGGCTTTCTTTAGACACTTACTTCAATGAATAAGTACTTTCTAGCATGTCTAGAGACTAGAAGCGAAGTTATGGATGATTTTAAAAACAGCAGCCATTTTGGAGCTCATTGGCCGCCATCTTGGATTAGGTTACTTCTAAAACTTGAAACCTTTGGATAATTGTTTTAAAATAGTACTTGTATCTGAAAACATGACACTTTAATAAGCTTTCCAGCCTGTCTAGAAAGGAAAATATGGAAGAAAGAATTACATTGGCGGCCACTTGGGATGCCATCTTGGATTCTGGAAAATGCACAAGGGGGATTTTTCAGGGACTTTTAGTATGTTACTCTACACAATGTATTTTTCTGGACCTATCCTGCAATTTTCAGCTTGTTCCAAAAATTGTGCGGGTTTGGCCATATGGCAGAGCGTACATGTAAATGCTCTTGTACTATACGTTTCTCTGGATCTGTCAGTTTATAGCCCCATCAAGTGGCCAAACCTAGCCAATGAATAAATAGTACAGAAAGACTATGCATGCAAACTCATTTTCTTCTGTCCCCCCTCTCCCTCCCCCCCACCCCCAAACAAAATATGGGTGCTAATGGGGGGGGGGGGGGGGGGGGGTGCATTGGCGAAGGGTTAGGGTTAAAGGGGTAGTACAGTTTTGGTAAGGTTGAACTTTAGTAACCAAAACTTGCACAGTAACATTACAAACTAATATTTATAACCCCACCATGCTCGAAAGGTATACAAAAATACAAACGACTATGTAATAACCCTGTTATCATTCAAAAAGCACCATTAAAACACAAGAGGGTGCTCTCTAACCCCGTGTTCACACACACAAAATTTCATCCCTTAATCATCTCTATAGAATCATCACTAGCGATACAACGTTTCGCTAGTGATGATTAAATCAAACCTGGTATATGTTCACACGCACAGAGCATATATCAAACAACAGATGTTTTCCAGGTGGTGCCGAACCCCCCGAACATCGTATAAGTGCGCAGTTTGCTACTGCGCAGTGTGTTGTCATTTTTTTCTGTCTGCGCTGTCTCGCTGCCTCGCTGCAGCTGTGCGAGCGAACGTTCGCATTAAGCCACGCCCACTTAGTCATGATTAGCGAGTTACGGTTGTTCACACACGGAATAAGCGTGATTCTATAGTCGGCTCTTGTACGAAACGACGATAAAACCAGCGTATCGCTAGTCATCACTAGCGATACGTTGTTTCGTTAGTAAGCGTTCAGACACACAAATTTTTAATGGGAAGCTGATTCTATAGTCAGCTGCTGATTCTTTAGTCATGATTAAGGGCTGAAAATGTTGTGTGTGAACACGGGGCTATAAGGCATTGGTTTCAACCATTTTTCATAAAAAATTATGAGTGTGATGTTTTGTTGAAATAATGATTAAATAGAGAGATCATCAACAACTATTTAAAAACCGCTTTTGACAATTTTTGAAAAAGTGTTTACAAGCATTTTTTTCAAAAAATCATTGTATTTATAATATACATTTATATACATTGAATCAACCATTCATCACTTTTTGCACATGTCAACAAAGTTACTAGATCCCTTTAAGGTACAACCTACAACGGTACAACCATACAAATTGTCTATATGTGGTGTGGTGTGGCAAGATCGGTAGAGCGCGCGCTTTCTGATCTCGAGATCCCGAGTTCGAACCCTGCCCACTCCGTTTGTCCTTCAGCAAGACAATTAGTCCACATTGCTGCTCTCTACCCAGGAGTATAAATGGGTACTTGGTCGGGTGTTAATTAGCCTTCAGCGCCCGTTGGGCAGCTTGGGCTAGTATGCTCCCCTGGGAGTTGAGATGGTGCACAAGGTAATTGTGCGGGTTTGAACTGTACCTGATGACCAAGGGTAATAATGCGCCTCTGAATAGGGCACCTAGATACATGGCGCTCTATAAATGCTATATGTATTATTATTATACTTAATTCGGTCTAGTACATGATATCAAAAACTCCAGTTCCACCAATACTAAGCCTAACCCTAATCATATTACTTCTAATCCTAATCCTTAATCCTAAGCCTCTTGATTCTAACTTTGCATGGAGACCACAGAAGGTAGACCAAATGGGTGTACTCTAATGGCATCTTACCCCTCCCCCCCCCCCCCAAAAAAAAAAAAAAAAAATGCTTTGGTCTACAGAATACACCACATGTTGGTGTTAGTGTACTATCTTATTTTGTATTATTTGTAATAATCAAAAGCATGTGATTTATTTGTGGACATCCAAGAGGATTAATTTGTGGACTGTGCTAATTAAAAGTTTGCTGCATGCACCTGTTCTATCACCATACACTAAGCGGTGATGATAACTTAGTTCAGGGTGCAAAATTTATACTAGCCTGCTTGCTATGCAGTGGACGAATAAGACATTTTTGTAAGACACTGTAATGTAATTAAAGTAAAATGTAAATAAACAAACTTGTCTTTAAATAGTTTTATTTTTAAAAACTGTAAACGTTATATTACTTAACCTGTTTCAATACATACATGTATATGTAATTTACTTGAAATTGTTTCAAACATAAAATAACAATATAAATGAAAATGAGTGAAGAAAATTAACTTTTAACCCTTTTAAAAGCAGCAATATACAGGAGTACATAAACTCTATCTAGAAATTAGCATGATATATACAGTATCTGAGGCTTAGTCCTTATTGTCCTACATAGAGTACAGAAGCCATGACGTCATAAAAACACTTTTTTTGAATGTTTAAATTTGAACTCCATTTTCTGTAAGAGCGTCAATAATAATGTCCACATACCGAAAATCAATTGAATATGTTACGTATTGGCTAAGTCTAAGATATGCCCATCCGAATGAATTTTACTTCAATGGGCAATCAGTGTTATAGTGCACTGGTTCATAAAGTTATGAACCAGTGCACTATACAGAGATGCCAACCGTTCCGTTTTTGCTGTATTTGTTACGTTTTTTCACGCAAAATACGGCAGTACGTTTTCCCCTAATTAAATACGTTTTCTTGGAAAAAAAAAAAAAAAAAAAAAAAAAAAAGATTTATTATTATTTTTTATTTTTTATTTATTTATTTTTATTTTTGTTTGTTGGTACTCCCTATAGAAACGATCGGAAAACGGCAAAAAATTTTACGTTGAACCCTGATTAACTATTACTCCAGATACATATTTTAAATATAACACAAATAAACTGAACAAACTCGTACAAACGCTGGTGTGATCGACCGAACCAACTTTTATATTTACGCGCACGTAAAGGGTATTTTTGCTGCGCGAATTGGCTTCGCAAAAAATTTGCCTCTAAAGGTTGGCAGATCTGAAAATACTTTTTTTGGGTTCAAAATACTGTTTTTTACCTCTCAGAATACTTTTTTTGGTTTGTGAAGGTTGGCATCTCTGACTATAACACTGATTGCCCATTGACAAGAAAAATCATTCGGATGGGCATATCTCAGCCTATACGTAACCTATTCAATTGATTTTCGGAATTTGGACATTATTTGTTATGCTCTTTCTGAAAATGAAGTCCAAATTTGAAAATTCTAAAAAAAATGTTTATGACATCATTTATGACATCACACTTCACCACTCTATTGTATTATGGCAAGTTCTGTGGTGGTCCTGTGGAACTAGAATAGTTATTGATGGGTTAATGTCTACTGGAAGGCTACTGGGTGGATTAGCCAGAGATGAGGTGGGTTGATGTCAGGCCCAGTCTGGAGGCTTGAGCTCTCTAATCCTTCATTTCCTGTCAACCCATGGCATAAGGAGGGGTGGCCTTGCCTGCCACTTAAAGTCACTGGGTCGTCATGTTAGAGTGCGCTGTTCAAATAGCTCGCAGGAAAGTGCCATGTTAGTAATGGCCAAGTCCCACTGCATTGTTTCACCTTCCGTTTCCTATCTGACCAAAAAGTGGCGAAACAGACATCTAGCAAATGTTGAAGTTCCATGATGTTTCATTTCATGCAAAGGGGAGCCAAATTAAAAGTATTCTACTACTCAGTAGTTCATTCCAAACTTGGTCCGCATCATTTCGTTTTCTGCTAGTAACTTCAGAATGTCAAATGGACAGGACATTTAAGGAGAAACGGTGCAGTGGGACTAGGCAGGGCTCGACACTCACACTGGCCCGCTGGCCCGGGGCCAGTGAAATTGCACTTTGGGCCAGCAAAAATGTATAAAAGTAATATTTTGGTGGCCCGATCGGGCAAGCAGATTTTCAACCTGACATTGACAAAATAAGAACAATCTTGTTTTCTTCTATGTCATGCTTCATCTTTAATCAAAGGGAATAAGAAAGAGTGATATATTGAATAGTAAAATGTTTACTCTTTAAATAACATTGTTGGGGCCAGTAATTTTTGTTTCAGGCCACCAGAATAGGGGAATAAGTCATTTTACTGGCCCGATCAGGCCACTGAGAAAAAAGTTGAGTGTGGAGCCCTGGACTAGGCCATTAGCTTAGATAGAGCTACATGTAGAGCTATATAAAAACCCAGAAGATTGTTGTGCAGATATGACGCTTACACACAGACCCGCCTGGTTATGAAGACATACGGCTGCCCAACGAGTCCTTCAAAAGCGCCTTCTATGATGTAGAACAGAAGATGTAGTCCCTTTAATGTACTATCAGTCATCCATTGAATTTGTTATTTTGTTGTATAAAGTATAAGTATCAGTCAATTGTCTTTTTTTCCCTCTCTGTTTGTGTGTTGCTATGTTACAAGCAAATGGAGCAGTTAAAGTCATCCCACAAATCATGTTTTGTTTTGTTGGTGCTGTTATTTAGCAATTGATAGAGAAAAAAGATGACATAAAAATGTTCACTTGCATTTTGGCCAATGAGCACTATCCATCCGTTCATGGCATTTCTTCATGAAAAACAGTTCATGATGATTTGACCAAAAAAATGTTGTATTTTAGGTAGCTTAGTTAATTTATTAGACACTAATTGTTGTAGGATCAGGGCCCTGTCGCAGAAAGAGATACAATTGATTGCAATTAATTGTAAGTTATATCACGTGTTCTAAATCCGCAAATCTGATTGGTTGAAAAGTGCAAATCTTCTGACCAACAATTAATTGTAACTTACAATCGATTGTATCTCTTTCTGCAACAGGGCCCATATGTAAATGGAAAAGGGAACAAGGGTTTAGTGTAGGTAGTTTGATTCATTTTATGATTTAATGCTCTGAGTGACAAATTAAATTGAAAGAATCCACTTGACCCAGTCTTGTAGACAAGAAATTCCACTTCTCTTCACACAGTTCCTTGCAGTACACTGCATTGAGATCACTGGAGCGAATATCAGTAGTAGTGCATGTACCCAGAGGAGAAAGTTGGTCCACCCAAAAGACAAATCACCCATAGAAGATAAAACAAGGATCATTTATAGATGATAGCTCATGCATTGGCCTAAACAACCCCATCCAAGTCATGATAGAGGTAACACTGTCCATGGATGTTATTGGATGGAATGATCGATGCACAGATCATTGACCTTTGTCTTTGAATCAAACGTTTGGCTTTGAAAATGGGAAAGCCAAGAAATCAATTTGGAAAGAGGATTACTCTTGTGTTGAATAGGATTTCTTGGTACACTCCAGTGATTTCGACAATAGCAGACAGCAAGGAACCATGAGAAGAAAACTTGGCTTGAACAGTCGACAAGAGTGGACAGAAAGTAGTGGCTCTTATTTCCAGGGTTGGTTAAAGCCTAACTTTATGCATTGTTTTATGATTTGATCGGTGCGTTATTAATTATTTAAACCATAGGAATTCAGAATTTTGAATTAAATTGAATCATCTCGTCCCTATAGCTGAAGAAAAAGCTGTTAGAATGAATTATGACCTTTTTAACGACTTCTA
Organism: Echinarachnius parma; assembly: GCA_037951105.1. NCBI lineage: Eukaryota > Metazoa > Echinodermata > Echinoidea > Clypeasteroida > Echinarachniidae > Echinarachnius > Echinarachnius parma. The sequence continues at coordinate 71,772 of JBAMJV010006598.1, forward strand.
AACAGCAAATGAAAGTTTAGACAGAATAGCTGCAGGCATCTACTGAAAAACAGATCTAGAATGTTTTTTTCTCCTTTTTTCTTTGCAGACTATTTTCTTCTGGGATGACTTGATCTATAGAAGACTTGGCTTGACTGAAAGCGTGACGTTATGAACGAACAGGCACTTGAAGGACTTGGGTCCTTCGCAACTGCCAACGATCGCAATCAGGTAAGTAGCAAGTAGTCAAGGCTCATAATTTAGCATGCAAGCCCCATATTCATAAAACTTCACTAGCTCCGCCTTAGCTTTAAAGTTCCAGTCTAAATCTGATATAATAGGGCTAGGTATGCAACAAGTGATCATTTTAGTTGCCAACTAGGGTTAGATTGGTAGGTAATTGCTAACCCAGATAACCATAGACTAAGACAAGTATGTGTTCCCCCTAGATATTTAGCCCTAGCATCTAAAACAGACTTGGAACTGTGGTTTTTATGAAGGCCCTGGGGCCTGTTTTGGGAAGTAACACAGCGTGTTCACACACAAACATTTTCATCCCTTAATCATGATGAAAGAATCATGACTAACGATACGACGTATCGTTAGTCATGATTAAACTAAACTAACTCTTACGTTCACACACAAAGCCAATATTCCACAACAGCTGGCTTCCAGGTGCACCGAACATCGTATAAGTGCGCAGTTTGCTACTGCGCAGTGTGTTGTCCTGTTCACGCGAACGTTCACGTTAAGCCACGCCCAGTTAGTGACGAGTCGTATAGCTAATCATGATTAAAGCGAGCGACCGTCGTTCACACACGAACAGAGCGTGGTTCTATAGTCAGCTCTCGTACGAAACGACGATAAAACCCGTGTTTCGTTAGTCATGACTAAAGATACGTCGTTTCGTTAATCAGCGTTCAGACACACAAATTTCATCGTATAGCTAATCAGTAGCTGATTCTATAGTCAGCTGCTGATTCTTTAGTCATGATTAAGGGATTACATTTTTGTGTGTGAACACGGGGACATTTTGATACATTGTGGTCCCAAAACCAAAATAGAGTTGTTCCTTGTAACGAAAAGCAATGAATGGTACAATGCCCAAATGCAGAGAAATAGAGATGGACAAAGTTACCAATACACATAAGCATACAAGCACATCGTCTACCCTTCACTGACCCTGAGACTGTGATGAGCACATTCTGTGTTACATATTGGAAGCAGGACAAACTATGACCTTGGCAGGTTTCCAGCACAGATTAGGTAACATTATCCCAATAATCACACATGGGCATTTTCCATCAAATTGCCAGGATTTCACTTTTGTATGCGTGCCTATTCTTGAAATACATATTTTTAGAAGTATTTAGATTCTATCTGATTTTTGTTAATGATACTTTTTTTGTAGTGTATTATTGAAATGTTACATTATAGGGATAGTAATGTTCTGGTTCAGAGGGCGCTTAAAAAAATATTCTTTTGCCGGGTAGAGAAAAACTGCAGTGGAAACATGGTGATACATCATGTCTACAGCGATGGCCGATAATTATTGCCCAACAAAAACAGAAACAAAAAATCAGCCTGACAACCACGATAGACTAAATGTAGCCAAGGGAATGCCAAGTGAATTGTTCAGGCTGGGTGGTTGATTCGCCCCTTACACAGCTTGAGGATACAACGTAGCTAGCATGTTAGGCAGGCGATGCCCGCCCCAACCCAACCAAACAATGAACTCTAAACAATATAACATTAACTTTGCTCTGGTAAAGTTTGCCTAGTGTTGGCAAAGTTGACTCACCCCCAAACTCACCAAGTCAATGCACAAATGGAGTATCAAGGTAAACTGACCTAGTCAAACCTATACTAATTATATAATTATGCCCCCCCCCCCCGATAAAAAAAAAGTGGAGGGGCAGATCCCCTGATTGGTATCTCAATCAAGACAAGGATGTACAGTTAGTTCAGAACACCTGTTCCTATACTGACATGACAACTTGCATTAATTTTGTCCAGCGTTGTAATTAGTCTTTAATTTGAACCAATTTGAATTAAATTGAGTTCAAACATCATGTACATGTATGTATGCATAACAATTAACATATTTTGATATTGAACAGAAAGCTGAGCCCTTTACATTGAACTAAGACATACACTGTTTATATTCTTGAAGTCTCTTTCAAGGTAGAATTTTTAAAAATCTGTAATTCCTTGAGACCTATTGAATTCTGCTATTTCCACTAATAACCCCAGCCTGGCATTATGGCACAATATTTTGAGTTCGGTCTTCAGCTTCAAAAATCTAATTGGCAGTATGGGAGAAATTATTGGATAGGTCCGATATTTTGCACTATTGTTGTTATTATAGTAAGTTAGATTTGAGGTCTGGAATGCAGACTAGCTTGACTCACTCCCCCCTGAGGAAGAAGACCTGCTCTATGGACAGTTCAACTGTGGACGAGTCATTCCAGACAACTCTGTTCATTAGCCAGGTTCACGGAGCTACCAACTCTTTACACCGGATAGTGTGAGAGAAAACAATTGGATTGTATTACATACTGAAGCTCCCTAGGGAGATGCGTTAGTGTGACTGTTATACTGAGGACAAGATAATACTGCGACTTGGAACATTAGATGGATTAAGAGATATTTTGGAATCAAAATAATAGCTGAAAGGTTTTTTTATCAGGCCTGGCTGTCTAAAAACTTTCATCATGTGATAATTGCAGCAGAGTTGGACAACTGTATGGTCAGAACAATTCCGCTGTCCAGGAAATAATTTGTTGTCAGTCCTTCCCTTATACCATTTTCCCTCAATTTCCATTAATGTATGGCTAAACAATCAACCATTTACCTCCGCTCCCTTTTCCCTTCCTTGGATATCGTCAGTAGATTGTGTTGCTTCTATGATGATGTGACTTTTGTTAATAAAAATGAGGGAACAACATGGAAATGCCTTCATGTGATTTCTTCTGATCTTCTGTCATCTATGCCAATGAATCATAGAAATTTAATTGCTGAACAATATCTTCATAATTTCATTCCAACATAATCTTGGTGTTTTTATTTTTTCTGATCTGCACTTCAAACTAATAAGTTAACAACCATGGATAGTTTTGACTTGAGCATCCTCAATTTTGCTCTGATCCGAACAAATGAATAATTGAACTCTTACTACCATGTTTCCCATCCAGGACTTACCGTGAACAAAGGAACAAACTACTTCATATTGATATTAAATATTGCTGTGGATGATCCATCTTTTTTTTCATTTATGCCTTGACGTGAATGACTGCAAGTTCTTCTAATTTCTTTTTTGCTGCGAACTTGGTATGATTTTACGCAAGTAAATGAGTGCAGAAACTTGGGACAAACCATACTTATTACTCCCACGGAATATTTTAGTAGCCACCATATAATTGATATTTTCCTTGATTTGCCTGAACGAATGAATGAAGAGTTAATTGCGGTAACACCATGATTCCTATGCAGGCCTTGGCCTACTTTGAGCAGCTGAAGCAGTCTGACAATGGGTGGAAGCTTTGTGCGGAGGCCATCACTCAGGGCGTCTACGAGAACGACCACATCAAGTTCTTCTGCTTCCAGGTGCTGGAGCACTTCATAAATGAGAGGTGAGAATATGTGACCTTACACCACAAGACCGTTTTCAGTGTGGTATTTTCTCTGTTACTTGCCGAAATAGTCAATTTTGGTTTAAAAAATGAGATTCAGGATTTTGATGTTTCCTAAATGAGGGTATCTTAATCTACCTTCTATGAACATTTGAGTATCAGAATTCATGTTTAAATATGATTTTTCATTGAATGAAAATGATCAGATTACAGCACTTGAATGGATGCGGATCTTTGAAGCGGTCCTTTTTCTCCCTTGTTTTAATACTGTTTCATCCATGTTTGAAATCTTTGGACAAGTTACAGTTAAATTGAAAGACTCCGCTTGGTAAGAAGTCTTTACAGATTCAATTTATTCCAACCTTATCTATTGTGTAATGTTTGCAGTTAGGAACAAATGAATAAATCTGATTATGATTATTGGAACTAGAGTCGACCATCAGAGGGTTAGGTGAAGGTCTAATTTCCTGCATTAATATTCCCAAAGGCGTAAGCAGGATGTACATTTGTGTTATTATGCCAATTGTTTAATTGGTGTTACTATCAAAAAGGATTAAACTGGACGGATAGTTTTCTGCTTGTTCAGGGAAGGGAAATAAAAATAGGACAATCTTGTCTAAATATACATGTTAACATTTTTAAGTGAAAGGTGTTTTTTTTAGATTTTTTAGATTGTTCAGAAATATCAAGTAAAATACAGCCAACATAATGAAAACATCCAAGGTGCTTTTGAAAATCATGCCTTTTGAACAAACACTTGGAATAGCTTTTCCTGTCATTCATGTGCAGATAATTAGCATGGCATTGTTACCTTTAAACAGAGGCTTTGATATTTAAGGTCTCTTGAATCTCTTGAGATGCAACTTAACATTGAACTTATTTTTGCTGTGTATTCCCAGGTATGGCACTGCAGATCCTTCAGACCAGCAGCTACTCAAACAGACTCTCATGAGATGGCTGCAAGTCCAGGTAAAATTTAAAAGAATTTGAAGGCCTACTATTGCAAAATATTTTGTAGCAGTTTCTATGAAAACAAAGTTTCTCTCCTGTATGTAAGTGCTTATATTTTGCTTGGATGTGAAAACAGGAATGGTCTTCCAAAAAATACTCTTCTTATTCATATTGTCGTAGACCATGGCTTCCCAAGAGGAGGAGAGTTTTGTTCGGAACAAGCATGGCACAGATGTTTTCTTTCCAAATTGTTATTTTTATTTTGCTTGGATGCAAAAACCTAAATTATCTTTACATAACTTTGCTGTTTTGTGTTAGACCATGGCATCTAAAGAAAAGAAAAGTTTTGTGCGGAACAGGGCGGCACAGCTGTTCTCTCCAAATTCTTAGCTTCGATGCATGAACTCTGAATTATCTTTAAAAAATTAAGCTGTTTTTGTTTATTCTGTGTCAAGAGGAGAAGAGTTTTGTGCGGAACAAGGCGGCATCATACCTGCCAACTATTACGATTTTGGCGTAATCATTACGATTTATTGTTTTAAATTCCGCCTTACGATTTTGTGTCACAAAATTACGATTATTTAAAATAAAAAAATAAAAATATATATATAAATTTTTTTTATGCCTCCGCCAACGAAGTGGCCGGAGGCATTATGTTTTCGGGTTGTCCGTCCGTCCGTCCGTACGTCCCGTTTTCGTTCTCGCGATATCTCAAGAACCAGTTGACGGATCAATTTCAAACTTGGTATGAGTGTACATATTGGGATGACAATGATCTGATTAGATTTTAGGGGTCATGAGGTCAAAGGTCAAGGTCACAGGACTCGATATGTATGCGAAAATGGCTTGTAATGGCAAAATTTCAAGAACTGAATGTCAGATTTCAATCAAACTTGGTACCTGAATGTATCATAAAGAGTCAACGTAGCCATAAAATGTTGGGGTCATGAGGTTGAGGTCAAGGTCACGGGACTCATTATACATGCAAAAAAGCTTGTAATGCCAAAATCTCAAGAACTAAATGTCAGATTTCAATCAAACTTGGTACCTGAATGTTTTTTAGGGAGCCATCAAAGATTAGGGTCATATGGTCAAGGTCACAGGACTCAAAATATATGAAAAATATTGTTAAAAATTAAATCAGTGCATGTTAATTTGGGCTTGATATTAAAATCGCGTGATAGCGGAGGCATAATTTTCGATTGCGCGCAATCGAAGATCCATCTAGTTTAATGTTTTTTTTAAATAATCCTCTCTACTTGCTGGTAATGATAAAAATGTTTACCCATAGCCTGTTTTAGTATGTGTTATGCTTAATGGAATCCTCTTACTTCAGATTCTTATTAATAGAGTTAAAAATCTCACCACAGAATGCACCAGATTTCACGATTTTGAACCCCAAAATAGAAAATTCTCCCAACACCCTCCCCCCCGCTCGGTTGCTTCGCTCCCTCGCAGTAGTTCTTGAAAGTTTTTCAGTGTTTTTCATGAACAGTGCTTTTCATATCTGACTATGACACAAAAATTACCCATAAACTTGTGTTGAATTTTAGGGGAAATGATCCCTAAAATAGGCTCAGATTGTACCAGAGAGCATCTGGACCCCGCCTAAAAGGACTTCGCGCTCGAGACACATCTCGGTCGCTCCGCTCCCTCGCAGTGTCTCGCAAAAAACAATTACTATTTTTGGTCTTCAAAGGTTGGCAGGTATGCGTCATAGCTGTTTTCTCTCCCAAGTCCATTTATTTTTCTTGGATGTGAAAATGTGAGAGATCTTTCAAAAACTGTGCTGTTTTTGTTTATTCTGTATTAGACTATGGCATCTCAAGAGGAGAAGAGTTTTGTGCGAAACAAGGCAGCCCAGCTGTTCTCCCTCCTCTTCGTGAGAGACTTCCCCCACCGCTGGCCCTCGTTCTTTGCCGACCTCCTGCAGACCCTAGCCATGGGGCAGGCTGCCGTTGACATGTACCTCAGGGTCCTACTGGCCATCGACACTGAAGTTGTTGACCGCGAGATCATCCACACACAAGAGGTACGGTGGTAGAGGTGGTACTGTGTATAAAGACCGCCATTGTAGCAATATAGAAAATAAATATATGTGATTTTATGCAAACGGCCTTCTAGGGATTCAATTCAAAATGGTTTTCATAGACGGGTAGTTGCTCGAACAGGTTGGACTGTATATATGTTTTGTATCATTTACTCAAGAGCTTTGCTGTTTTAATAACTTGTATGGACTAGCACATTGCATTTTTGGTTGTCTGGGAGAGAATTCTGTGACTTAGAATAGTTTACTAGATAGATGTAAGTCAGTAAGTTTTGTAAGTGTAACACAAAAAGACATTGTTTACCACAGTTCTATGAAAAACAGAGACAATCGACTCCCAATGTCCAGCTAAGACTCATTTTGAAAAGTAAGGTATTATTCCAATTATGGACTAGGCCTGAAAATACTTGGGCTGGAGTCTATGGAGAATATATATAAACCCATCCAGGACTGGTCCCGGAAATACTCTGGCTGGGGCGAATGGATATTGCACATTATACCAACATTGAATTGTCTTGAATGGGTTGATAGATGAGATTTTAACTATGATTTCTGAATGGCTGCATTATTCAGTAATGTAGGGAGAAAAGATGAGACTTTCTACCTTCAGAAAACATTATTTGATGTTTAATACAGTCTGCTGTGTTTGATCAACAGGAAACGTTGAGGAATAACCTCTTGAAAGACGAGATGAGAGAAAGATGCATCAAAGATCTGGTTGACTCTTGGTTCCACATTCTGGTAAGATATACTTAATACACAGTGAAGTTGACATTATTCAGAGTTGTCTAGTCAGTGGCATAGCTATGTGGGGTGGGGGAAAGATGTGCACGTGCCCCTCAGGGGTAATTATGTGTGAAAATAAAGAAATAAATAACAACAATTTTTTTTTTTTTTTTTTTTTTGCTGTGAAAGTTGGGTGTGCGTTTTATACACAAGTGCGTCTTATACACGGAGATTTACGGTAGGTGTTTGTTTTTTTTTTTAGGCAAATTTTCTAGTGCTTTCATTTTCGCATTCCTTTGTAGTGTTTTTTATGCCTCCTTTTTTTTTTGAGGGGGGGGGGGGGGGGGGGACTTGTATGTCAAGTATAGAGTGATATCCACAAGCTGAAGTAAGATTGTAGCATGTAGTCTTTAAATGATCTGTTTTAGATATGTAGTTGTTGTTTAGGCAGGATTGTACTTCAGCTACAAGTATTACATCATCCCCTACCCTGTTGGTCATTTACCTCTGCTAGCCTTAGCTCTAATTGTAGTCTGTTAGTAGTATGTTATGTGTCATTCATCACCAAACATATGTTGCAGAGCGTATATTTATCACAGCCTATTAAGAAAAGTATAGTGCCCTGAATTGGCCATGGGACACTAATGAACTCTTCTGGTTGGAAAGGCCTTAATTGTATCATTCATTATGTAAAGGGAAAAGTTTGAAGGGGAATTCCTGGCCTGATTTATTCATTGACTATAAAAAAAAGGAGAATAAGAGGCATGATTGGTGAAAATTTGATCAAAATCGGTCAAGAAACACAGGAGTTATGCCTAGTTGAACGTCATGTAGTAATGAGCTATCGTTTCAAAATTGCCGTCAAATGCAGCATCATTGACGAGCAGCTTGCCATGCCTTAAGTACATGAAAATACACTTATTTCTCTTTTTCGGTACTAATAATAAATTTCTCTCTACTTGTTTTACGAATTCAGTAAAATTTTCATGTACGAGTCAAAATGGCTGCAGCTCGCAGGTGAAGTCACTATCGATAGCAATTGCAAACGATACACACAATTGGAGCAAAGTTCATCCTGTCATAACTTTTGTATTGCTCTACCGTTTGGGCTCATATTTTCGCTCATAATCGTTCATATTTTAATAGCAAACATCACATTTCTGGGGTGGAATTACCCTTTAAGTATACAGTAGTGCCCTGAATTGATTATAGAAAGAACAAGTCAGCAATTAAAGGTATCCCATTAGGAGATGATTTATACATCTTTATGCAAAGGAAAATGCATATGATGGGAAGAAATATTTGTTTGAAAATAATAACCCCACACATCTAAAACATGTATCCACGCATACTGAAAGTGGGCATCTTAAAAGTTTGTATTTGTTTGGGTACCAATTGAAATCAGATGGTAAATCTTTAGACACACCAGACCAAGACTATTCTGCTTATATAACCATACAACAAATAGAATTAGAGAAAAGCTACAAAAGACAGCCAGTCCTCTCATTCCATGCGTTGAACTTCCCTTCTTCTGTCTACAGTTTTGAATCCCTTTAAAACGGCATCACCTTGAAGGTAGTATTCGTCATGATGCAGTTTCAAGTCACAGTCTTATGTAACAGTGATTGATGTACTACAGTTGCTGGCTAAGCTTGCTTTGGAGTCCTGCCAGCTAATTATGTTCAACATTTAGTTACTAAGTAATCCACTCGGATCCCTTCTTCGTGGGTGGCAAATTGTTGTCATGTAAGCATACACAAGAAACAAAAACAGAACTCATGCGCAGTAGCATCTAAAAATATGTACTGTGAAATACCAAATTGTAAATATATGCCATGTTATATTGACAAGAAGTTTGAGTAACATCAACTTATGTAATAGTATATTTTATGTAAGGTAGAACATTTTTTTGGAAAAAAAGCAAATAGGAAACAAATGGTTGTGCATTTTATTATGTGTTCTTTGTGAAGAAAAATTACAGCAGATAAGAGAAAACTTGTAATAACTTCTTTCACCTGCATTGTGATCCACTATCAATGACTGGGGTCTAAGATTTAGGTCAAGAAACTTTAGCCTGAACTTTCATTATTAGGAGAATCTTCATCAACGCAAGTAGGAAATGAGCCAGATATGCTCTAGTATACAAGGTCTTCAGTGAGGGGGCACAGGCCAAATTTTTGGCAATTCACTCCATAAAAGTCTCTAACCTTCTATTCATTTTTTTGTTCACCTATGGAACAAAATGAGGAAGCAATCCATTAGCGAATGATTATAGCTTCGTGACTCCCAACATTAGAGCATGGTTTGTGATGTGCTGCAGCAGATATGACTGTCAGTCCTGCTGTAATTACTATTTGATCACATTATTCATCCTATGCCACCCCTCCTCTTGTCCATTCTTGTGCTTCTCCCCCTCCAACAATCAAATCATTTTCCTCTCCTATCCAATTGTACATCCTCTAACACATTTCTCTCTCCGGAACTGCCTTGTTAATCATCAATATCAGTTATACTTTTTATAATTAATTGTGTTTATGTCCTTTCCATTACAATTTCCTCCCTCATGCTATTCGCTCATCTCCTCGCCCCTTCTCACCAACAGCACCCTCATCCTATTTTATACTGTATCTTCTGTTCCTCCCTCCCCCTCCCTGCATTACTCTAGCACTCTAATCCCTCCCATCCATTGCCTATCCTTAACAAACAAAATTGGCAACTACTGCCCCTTGCTAAAAACGGACTGTGTTGCTGCTCACAGTAATTTTGAATAGGAGTCTGTTCCCTGTAGCCTCTCTCTCTCCCTCTCCCCTCCCCACCCACCCATTAGCATTTGATGACAGGGATGCTGCCCCCTGCCAAAACTGATTGCGTAGCTGCTCACAGAAAATCTATACATGTCGGACCGGGGGTCTTTGAGAGTTAATTGAATTTCCTCCTTTTCTCAACAACTTCCTTTCTGTCTGAGAGGTGTTTCTATTCTCTCCGTCATACCTGTAGGATGAAAAAGAAGTTCCTAAAATGAAGAAGAAAATAACTGTCCTTCCACTTTTTGTCTTGCGGTTTTGTCAGACAGCGTGAAAAGGGAGAGAAGTTCTTTAATAAAGATTAAGGGTTATGCGGGGGTCAGACATTGTACAGTGTGTTCCAGCATTAACCTTTTTATGCCTCCGCCAACGAAGTGGCCGGAGGCATTATGTTTTCGGGTTGTCCGTCCGTCCGTCCGTCCGTCCGTCCGTACGTCCGTCCGTCCGTACGTCCGTCCGTCCGTACGTCCCGTTTTCGTTCTCGCGATATCTCAAGAACCGGTGGACGGATCGATTTCAAACTTGGTGTGAGTGTACATATTGGGGTGACAATGATCTGATTAGATTTTAGGGGTCATGAGGTCAAAGGTCAAGGTCACAGGACTCAATATATATGCAAAAATGCCTCGTTCTCGCGATATCTCAAGAACCGGCGGACGGATCGATTTCAAACTTGGTGTGAGTGTACATATTGGGGTGACAATGATCTGATTAGATTTTAGGGGTCATACGGTCAAAGGTCAAGGTCACAGGACTCAATATATATGCAAAAATGCCTCGTTCTCGCGATATCTCAAGAACCGGTTGACGGATCAATTTCAAACTTGGTTTGAGTGTAAAATTTGAGGTGGCAATGATCCGATTAGATTTTGGGGTTCATGAGTCCAAAGGTCAAGGTCACAGGACTCCATATATATATATATGCGAAAATGGCTTGTAATTGCAAAATTTCAAGAACTGAATGTCAGATTTCAATCAAACTAGGTACCTGAATGTATCATAAAGAGTCAACGTAGCCATAAAATGTTGGGGTCATGAGGTTGAGGTCAAGGTCACGGGACTCATTATACATGCAAAAAAGCTTGTAATGCCAAAATCTCAAGAACTAAATGTCAGATTTCAATCAAAGTTGGTACCTGAATGTTTTTTAGGGAGCCATCAAAGATTGGGGTCATATGGTCAAGGTCACAGGACTCAAAATATATGAAAAATATTTTTACAAATTAAATCAGTGCATGTTAATTTGGGCTTGATATTAAAATCGCGTGATAGCGGAGGCATAATTTTCGATTGCGCGCAATCGAAGATCCATCTAGTTAAAGTTGGTTTGAGGAATAGCAAATAACTTCCCCCTGACTATAATAAATATGATATGATTAACCTTGTCATGACTGGTTGTGGTAATTCTCAGACTACGGTCTAGAGAAAATGCTTGTTACAAATTACAAAGGTCAAGCATGATCATGGCCAGCTATTTGACATATTAATTATTTTGTTAATAGATTTCTGTAAGAATGTCATTCTGTTGTCATATTTGCAATAATCACCAATGGCTGAACCTGACTTGTTTCTCCATACACCAAAGATTTTATTTTTTACTAGTAGCTTTTGCCTTTAAAATTGGGCTTTTCATTTCATGTCTGAAAAAAACATTACAAATACTAGTCTGAGCATAATAAGTTTGAACAATTATATAACACTGAAAACATAAAACACATCTTGTTATAACCACAGGAAAATTGGTATTCCTTTTCATGAAACTTTTCAAATTGTTGTAAATGTCAGAATGATTGAAACTACTATGGTGACAGATGTAATGCTCTATGCTGATTAGCTGCTGATATATAAATTACAATAATTGGACATGCACAACAATTAGACAAGTTTTATGAAACAGGGCCCTGAACTTGCTTGCCTATGGTCCTGGTGTCGTTGAAGGTTATTGGCTTGTAAATGACTTTGCTGAATTTCGAGGCCCTCTGCCAACAGATGCTTCACCCAGCTTCTCCTATGTTTCTTATATCATTTTATCCTTGGGGTTTGTGTTGACTAGCACCAGCATTGAAAAGGGTTTCTGGGATGGACAGCCATTATAAGAACTTTCTAGCTCAGTTGGTAGAGCACTGGTATAGCAATTAGTAGGGTTGTTAAGGGGTCTGTGACTGCATTTTGGGGTACGATTCTTTTACTTGGCACAAATATTACTTGGATCAAAAGAAGAAAATTCATCCAAAGAGCAACTCTGTATCTACAATGTATGCAAATTAGGCCTAATTTCCATCATTTATGCAAATGTATTCATGGCAATGGGATATTCCATGAAAATGGTGTTTTTATTGACATATTTGAAAGAGAACATATTCCTTGGATCAAAAGAAGAAAATTCATCCAAAGAGACACGGTATCTATGCAAATTAGGCCTAATTTCCATAATTTATTCAAATGTATTAATAGGAATGGATATTCCATAAAAATTGTGTATTTATTGATATATTTGAGAGATCATATTCCTTGGATCAAAAGAAGAAAATTCATCCAAAGAGACACTCTGTATCTGTGCAAATTAGGCCTAATTTCCATAATATATTCAAATGTATTAATAGGAATGGATATTCCATAAAAATTGTGTTTTTATTGACATATTTGAAAGAGAACATATTTCTTGGATCAAAAGAAGAAAATTCATCCAAAGAGAGGCCTAATTTCCATAATTTATTCAAATGTACTAATAGGAATGGATATTCCATTAAAAATTGTGTTTTTATTGACATATTTGAAAGAGAACATATTTCTTGGATCAAAAGAAGAAAATTCATCCAAAGAGACTCTGTATCTATGCAAATTGGGCCTAATTTCCATAATTTATTCAAATGTACAGTATCAGTCAAAATAAACTAACCAGTTTAGTAATCACTATTATGTGTACAAAATCAATAGGAATTACTGCACACAAATGTTAGGGGGGTTAGTTTATTTTGACCAATACTGTATTAATAGGAATGGATATTCCATAAAAATTGTGTTTTTATTGGGATGTTTGAGAGAACATATTTCTTGGATCAAAAGAAGAAAATATATCCAAAGAGACACTCTGTATCTGTGCAAATTAGGCCTAATTTCCATAATATATTCAAATGTATTAATAGGAATGGATATTCCATAAAAATTGTGTTTTTATTGACATATTTGAAAGAGAACATATTTCTTGGATCAAAAGAAGAAAATTCATCCAAAGAGACACTCTGTATCTATGCAAATTATGCCTAATTTCCATAATTTATGCAAATTTATTCATGGGAATGGGATATCTATAAAAATGGTGTATTTATTGATATATTTGAGAGATCATATTCCTTGGATCAAATTAGGCCTCATTTGCATAGATACAGAGTGTCTCTTTGGATAAATTTTCTTCTTTTGATCCAAGGAATATGTTCTCTCTCAAATATCTTAATAAAAACACCATTTTCATAGAATATCCCATTCCCATGAATAAATTTGCATACATTATGGAAATTAGGCCAAATTTGCATAGATACAGAGTGTCTCTTTGGATGAATGTTCTTCTTTTGATCCGAGGAATATGTGTGCCAAGTAAAACAATCGTACCCCAAATTGCAGTGAACACCTATATTTTTGGCCCTTAACAACCCTACTAAATCAGGAGGTATTGATTTCGATTCCCGGGAAGGAACATTTTTCTTTACTCATTTTCATGTCAGTTTTCTGTATGTTTGAATTTATGATTTAATTTGTTGCTTTTCTCAGAAAAATTACGAGTCGGCGAACCCGGAGCTGGCGTGCCTATGTCTGGAGGTCATCGGCGTGTACGTGTCGTGGATCGACATAGGGCTGATTGCCAACGAGCGCTTCGTCACCCTCCTCCTTCGCCACCTCTCTGTGGATGTGCTGCGTGAGAGTGCGTGCGACTGCTTCCATGAGATCATAGAGAAGGGCATGGATCCTGTTGCCAAGACGGAGCTGGTGGAGTCGGTTACAAAGGTCCTGCAGGACTCTGGAGTCCTTCCACCCTCAGGGGTAAATTATTCAGCTTTGTTCAGAGAATATTAAAGGGACTTAGTAACATTGTCCAAATCCTCAAAATAAAATTGTAATTCTAGCGGTTCCCTCATACCTTGTTGTATTCGTATTAACAATAAAATCATGGGACTGGTTTCGGTTTGTCAAATTTCCCTTTCGTTACAAAGATATGTACGATTGAGGTATTCAGATAAGAAAAACTCAGGTGGAGTTTTGAAACCGTGTACAAAGTGAGTGCAGTGAGTTAGTGAATATCACTTTGCATTTTCGCTCATTACTTGGCCATGCAATGTCTATTTGACTTGAAATTTTCACACAATACCCTGTGGACATATGAGATAACAACAATATACATTGCATCAACCCTTCATCACTTTTTGCACATGTCAACAAAGTTACTAGATCCCTTTAAGAAACTGCTTATCTAGTGTAATGCAAATTAGTAGTAAGAAGAGGGCATATGATAAGGAAAACGTTGTTATGGGGAGGGACATTTAAACACAATGTTGTATTAGTAGGTGACAAACGTCCTCCAGAATTCTTGTGTCTTACCTCTATCAGGGGCAAGTTGTGTAAGGAGTATCTCCACTTATTAAGCTTTGTAAAAAGAAAATAGAAAGAAACTTCTACAAACTGCTTGTCTTCTGTATTACAAAGCCAAAGTAGTCAAATAGCTGTTGATTCTAGCAGAAGCCTTATCAAAGGCAAAATAACTTCTTTTGCTTTTCAAATATGATAATGAGTCGGTGATAACAGCCTATCCTCCTAAACGTGGATGTTCTATTCCCCTTGGACATAAATACAATTTCCATATGCAAAACTTGATATTTCCCATTCAAACCTTCCCATTCTAAACTATTACATAAATCACTGTTGAATCATATCATGCATGTTCCTATTTCTATACTTAGCAGTGGCTTACTGTTATGTTCTTCCTTGCTATAAATGTCTACATTTTGCCCTCTTTTTTTTCAGGAGGAAGACATTGACTTTGTGGCCAAGTTATCCAAACTAACAAATGGAATCGGCTGCAATCTTATAGCTTCATGGCAGAAGTAAGAACAAAAGTTTCTACTGTTGAATTTTACTTTATTTTTTTAGATTTTTGAAAACTGTTGATATTCTTTTTTATAAAAAAGGGTATGGAGTTTGAAATCAAATTGTGCAAAAAGGTATAACTGAGTACAATATATAATTTATTTTGAGCAGTGGCATAGGTCACGGCCTACTTTATGTCATGTCATTGTTAAAATAATAATCACAGAATAAGATTCACTGACCACTGTTTCAGGGCCAAAGATGACATCTTGGATTTAATATCTGCATGGGATTATTGTGTTCCAAGAGAGAAAGAAGTCATATAAACTATATTATTGGACAATATTAGGGACATGAACAAATTTATGATAGATAAAGATTCATGGTCTTGCATTGTGAACTCAATATCTAATGTGTCTGTTGAGTAGTCATAAATAGTAGTCATAATAGTACACTGGTTTCTACTTAATCAAGTACCATATTGATTTATTCATCTTCATTTCATTACAAACAACATATATCAATAAAGAAGTTAAATCAAACTCAGGACAGCGGCTTTAAAGCTCCACAGACAAGAAAACTACCTCAAAATTGTGTTTTACTGTACCTAAGGTAGATTTTTCATGAGGATTACTAATACAAACATATTTTCCTCGTGGGAAAACCCGGTTAAATAAAAAAATCTACTTGTAAATTCACTTTAGGAACCCCCGTAAAAAAATTGAGTCCGTGGGAAGAAAAAATGACGTCATCTTTGTGACGTCACAAAATGTCAATCGCAGTCTAGCTTGGTACTCTATTGCCATAGACGTACACGCTGAGTGCAATACTCGCGTTGACAGAGAGATATTACTTCAATTTGTTTCTATATTTGCAAACATTTGTTTAAATTTATATCATGGAGGATCCACACTCAGATGTGTTGCTGCATCCTGCTACAATTCATTTTTTAGGCATTTTCAGTTCAGCCAAAAGTCTACCCACTTATTAAAGCAGAGACTACTGTATATTCAAATGATATAATCAAAGTACTCCAGAAATTGATTGTTGATATGGAACCCCCTTTGTTTTTGACAGACTTGTGAAGAGCAAGAACTCTGTAGGTGCTGTGAGCACCCTGCAAGCCATCGAGAGCAAGCTGCCACTTCTCTTCATGTTCCTGGGGCATGAAGATGACGACATCTCATTAGCAGTGTCCGAGTTCGCTCGGGATTACATCGGCATCCTCAAACAGGTAAGGGTCCCTGGTTATCACTTTAATAATACAGAGTCAAAGAAAAAAAAATCGGGTTTTCGTGAGAGTATGATTTATTACCTGTCAAATTTATTGGAATGCTGAAATGTTGATGGAGCTATCTCAGCAGTCTTAGATAGCTGGCCTTACTTTACTACAATTTTAGATTGTGTCAACCAAGAAACACAAATATAAGTAGTTATAGATCATCATCATTGTTGTCATGATCATTATCATAACTCATCATCATCATCATCATCATCATCAATATCATCAGCACCATTATCATCATCACAGCCACCATCGTTGTCATCGTCATCACCACCACGTCCACCACCTTCATCATCATAGATTTGTTAAAACCCTTACCAGTCTCTTAGCTCTGAAAAATATATGTTATACCAAAATTAAATTACCCACATTGCATTAATGATTGCCATCTTGTTTCCTTAGATCGGTACCTCAAACGAGAGCCAGGCTACTAATGCCCAGCAGCTCCTACTCACCGTCTTAGACAAGTTTCGTTACGATGAAACATACAACTTTGATGCTCAGGGCGAGGATGAGATCATGTTCCTTGACTACCGGCGCCAACTCAAAGTTCTCTTTGACAATCTCGCACAACTCAACCAAGACATGGTCCTCTCCAGTGTCCATTCAGTCGTCATGGATACACTTGGGTTAGTAAACATGTCTTCTGGGGAAAAAAATTCGTTCTAAATTGACATTGTTGTTGAACTAAAAAAGGCTAATTTTCCATCATTGAATCACTTAGAGCGCGAGTGTCAAGCATATATTTTGTTGTCATGGAAACACTTTGGTTTAGAACTACAAAGCTTCCAAACAGATTATCTTCAAGGTACAAAACTGTCTCAGTGTGCTTCTCTTTCTCAACCGACGACATGTCCTAATTTAATTGGTCTGTCAGGAACCCTCAGAGCGCTTTGGTTAACCAGTGCCATGGCAAAGTCAAATCACAAATATAGGCAAGCCTCCACACTAACTTTTTTTCTCTACTGGCCCATTCGGGCAAGTAAAATCTTAACTTTTTACATTTTACTTGCCCAAACAGAAAATTTACTTGCCCGCTTACTTCTAGATGAAATTCACACATAACAGTCATAAGGAATAACATTATTCTCTCATAGTTAACCAATAATTTAGTTGCCCGATCGGGAAACCAGACTAGGTCATATATGAAAATGTACCTACCCGACATAAATTTGTACTTGCCCTGGGCTAAAGGGCATGTGCTAGTGTCGAGCCCTGAATTATAGGTACAATGCACTTTGATCATATTTATACTCCATTTTGTCCCTTCAGCTCTTGACGTTTTCTTGCTTTTTGTGTGGAAGTGCAATGGAAGAGTTCTTATTTTCAGTGAAAATGAATGGAAATGTGTTATTTATGTAATTATATTATATTAAGGACACTTGTGACAACTTAGATTAATTTCATATTACTTTATTGAATAGCTATTATGTTTTGTTTTAACCCTCTTCTAACTGGGCTATTTCAGACCAGGGCCCCGTTGCAGAAAGAGATACAATCGATTGTAAGTCACGATTGATCGTAAGTCAGAAAATGTACGCTTTTCAACCAATCAGATTTGCGCATCTAGAACACGTGATCTGACTTACGATTAATTGCAACTTACAATCGATTGTATCTCTTTCTGCAACAGGGCCCTGGTTTTTACTGGGGGGGAGGGAGGGGGGGTCAATTTGACCCCCCTAAGATCTTGCATGGAGATTTTGCATGGAGGTACATTGAAGTATTAGCGACGTGTTCATGTTTTCGTTTAAACGATCCAATGTTAAATATGCAAATTATGCGCATATTCATTACCGAAGTATGCTAATTTATGCAGAAATCCTCTTTTTGTCTGTAAATCACTAAATATTGCTCAGAATATGCTAATTTTGTGCATGAATATTCTTTATGACTTACTTAACAGGTTTTCAACATTAAAAATTACGATTAAAAATTTTCTTTATGTATTTCTTTGTTTTTGGAATTTCTTATGTATTTCTTTGTTTTTTCGACTTATGTTTTTTATTGTTTTTTCAATGGAATAAATTATTGACCATTATCCAACCATTTTTAGCCCAAAATTAAATGATTGCAGTGATTAGAATGAAAAATAATGAAGGTTTTGTGTATTCTAGGACAAAATCAATTTCCATAGGATTTGTACACCAATCACAAAATTTAGCGATTTTTGGGCCGACGATCACTTACGAAAGGTCACGTGACTTTAGAACGGTATATCTGGTCGTCTCAAATTTGGTCTCAAAAGTTGCACAAGACTTCAATGAAAAAACTCATGAAGTCGCGCGGCAATATCTGCGCGCGTTGCAGAATTATCGCGCGAAAAGTCGAGGGGGGTCAAATTGACCCCCCCCCCAGTTAAGATAGGGTTAATGATTGTTGATCTTTTTCTTTCCTACAACAGACAATGGAGAAACAAGAAGTTCACAGACACAGAGCTAGCTGTGCGGTTACTGTACATGCTGGGGGAGGCTGTACCATCAAAAGAGGGCAACCATTTTGTGGGAGAGTCATCCAAGGCTGAGCTCATGAAAGACATGATGAGAATGGTATGAAAACTTGCAAATAAATTCTACTTATATTCCTAAAACTGAAAAACTTGCAAATAAATCTACCTAAAAACTGAAAACTTTCATATAAATGGTGCTTATCAATTTGTGATGTAATATTTAATACACTTTTGTATCGTCATTTGTAACATTGCGAGAGAAAAGCTTTTTGAATGTCATTGACTGAAATTACAAAAGATGCGTGTAGATTGCTGTGACATTTATCCCAAGGTTCATCTGAGTAAAAAATATTGTGTAAATTTGTGATTCTTTTACAGTTGGTATCATCAGGCGTTGTGGGCCATTCCCACTGGGCCGTGACGATGCAAGTCTACGAGACGGTTGTGCGTTACGAAAAATTCTTCAACGGTGAGCCGCAAAACATTCCAGAGATGCTGGTGGCGTTCCTTGATGACCGAGGCCTGAGACATCGACATCCAACCGTGCGCAGCCGATGCGCATACCTCTTCACTCGGTTTATCAAAGCCCTCAAGCACCATCTCACAAACTTCACTGAGGAAATCATGGAGAGGGTACAGGACCTGCTCATCATCGTTCTCCCAGTGAGTTATATTATATTAAATTTAATTAGATTTTGCAGATTTGAAATATATAAATGGTTAATAGAGCATTATTATGTTAATCATTAATTAATGGTTATTTTCTATTTGTTAATTACAGGTTGACTGTTGACATTGCTTGAAGAGCAAAGAGTCACACACTTATTTAGTAAAAACAAACTTTTCTGATTTGTGTAACTTTGTTTTTTTAAATGATGCAAAAATACTGCTGAAAACTGCTTATATACTATAATAATGCCGGGTAATAAAATGAGAGTCAATATAGGGCCTAAATTTTCGATCCTAGCAGAATCTTCTTCAGAGGCTATAAAGTTTTTTTAAACTAACAATGACTGTATAAGAAATCTTGTATTCTCCCATGTCAAACCTCATCTTAAACATAGATTTGTATCAATAGTGGGAGTGAGATTTTGAATAGTAGACAATTTATAGATGGCATTTTATTTTGTACTAGTTAATTTCTGATTCATCTTTTTAAGAATGTTAAGAAAATTAATGTACCTGCCTGACCAGGGGGTGTATTCTGAAAATCGTCTTTCCCTAATATCGTATTATCTTAGGCGTATGACAAAACCGGTATTCTGAAAACTCTCATATCTTTTGTATTATCTCTGAAAGTTTGTTAACCTCTATTAGCTGGCGCGCCTTGCCACGCATTATTGATAAGCGCGTTCGCGCAAGCAGAGCTGGAAAATGTGTATTCTGAAAACTCTCTTATCTTTCATCTCATCATGAAATTATCATAAATTCTACTCATATGCCGAGACAGCTATGGGGCAGTATTTTCCTTTTGTTATATCTTGTTTAAACATATTTAAAGACAATTATTTGAGATTTTAAAGAGCTCCTTATGTTTGTTGTGTGTATAGGTGTGTGTACGTGCGAACAAGTTAGAAAATAAGAGTGAGGGGGAGAAAATTCCATTGAAAATCTAACCATATGAAAATCCCATTCTTACAAAAATACTCTTTGACCAAAATATATAAATTTCTTGAACTTTGATTGAAATGTCTACGTGTGCGCAAAGCTAGCTAGATGCGCGCATTTAAAGAAAATGCGACGCATACGCAATTTAACCCACTTTGATTGGCTGAGGGGGCATATAAACATTTTGTAACAACAATTTTGATTGGTTAACTCAGCACTAATGGGCGTGGTCAGGGAAATTATTGATGCCCTTAAGACAATTTTCAGAATACCGATTTATGACAATTTTAGCGGTGTATTATCTTATGGACTTATGACAAAAGATAATACAAAAGATAAGACGATTTTCAGAATACACCCCCAGGCCACTACCTAGAAATTGTATGTGAAGCACAGTAGTGACCTTTTGACCTTGAATTTATTTCTGTTTCTAGGAGAATGGTCATCTGCCATCCCTGACAACAGACGATCAGCTGTTCCTGTATGAGGTGGCTGGTGTCATCATCACTTCCAGTGCCTTCGGTTCAGATGTAAGTCATGCAACCAGTTTACTAATTATGTTTAAGCATTCGTATTTAGGCACCATTGAAAAACCTTGTGTTCTTGCCTGATTAACTCAAGGCTTCTTGGTGGTGCAATATTAATTAATTTTCCAAAACAAAGCATCAGTCTGCATACCTATTCCTTTCATGTGGTTTGCAGAAGCTTAGATTTGGACAGAAAGATATTATAGTAATTTTTGTTTATTGTACCTTTATTTTAATGATTTATTTGTGGGGGAAAATCAAATGAAATCATTCTTTATGACTTATAGATTTGATTGTATTGATTGAATTTTTAGAAAAGGTAATTATAATGAAATTAGATTAGTCACACTTTCTTATACATGTACCCATCTTGTGTTTTATTTCTTGAAAACATATAATGTACTCCTAAATCTTGCTGAAAATAAAAATCTGATTGATAACTTGAAATCTATGTATATGTAATTGAATAGGAGAAGCAAATAGGGCTCTTTAGAAGAAACGTTAAATATACCACATTTGTAAAATCCAGCACCATAAGCAATATTCCTTATTTGTTTTTGTCTCGGAACAGAAAAGGCAGATCTGGGGGAGAAATGTTCTAATTTTAATTTTAA
This sequence comes from Echinarachnius parma, assembly GCA_037951105.1. Taxonomy (NCBI): domain Eukaryota; kingdom Metazoa; phylum Echinodermata; class Echinoidea; order Clypeasteroida; family Echinarachniidae; genus Echinarachnius; species Echinarachnius parma. The sequence goes on from JBAMJV010006598.1 coordinate 93,473, forward strand.
AGAATTTCGTATTGATTCAGAATAATCAAGGTTTATATTTCTTTCAACAGAAAAAGCAGATTCTGATGAGAAATGTACTAGCACCCATCATAGACAAGTTCAACGCCCTCTACCCAAAGCTGTGCGCAGAGACAGACGAACAGCGGCAGGTGTTCTTTGCTGAGATCATTGCTCATGCAATAGCATGCACAAGGTGAGTGCTTACTACAAGGAGGGGTTCAGTGATTTAGACTTAGTTCCCAGGAGTGGGACTTTAATTTTCGCATCTCCCTGAGATATTTGTTTGGAAAAGGACAAATAATGAGAAGTTTTCCCAGTAGAGACAACTTCTCATGCAATACCATGCACATGTTGAAAGTGGCTTAGCTGTTGGCAGCTTAGATGTGGGCCAGGACTTGAATGTGAGGATGGAATTCACAAAGGAGGTTTATGTAAACCATGGTCTGCTGCTTGTAGACAAGACAAAAACAAAAATCACATTTGCCAATTTCTCATGATACGGTCGCCAGTGCTTGCTAACCGGCAGCCCCCCCAAATAAAATTCACCATCTAAAAACGCAATTGCGTTCTTTCTCCATAAATTTACAAATGGCAATCCATAGTTGTAGACCATGGTTTAAACCACTTTTTTATATAAACCTCATTTGGAAATTCCAGTCGTAGGGTTCAAACTCCCTTAATAACCATCTGCCTATTTAAAGAGTCAGATAAATGATGACATGTGTGCATCAAAGAGTTCATTGCTCGCCAGTCTAGTACTCCCTTATTTATAGTGCCACAAGTATTCTTTATAGGCAACCATTGTCCCTTGATACCCTGGCAGTGACAATGGTTACTATACAATGAATTATTGCATACAATACACATAATTGTCAATTTGATTAGATCGTGCTGTTTTTTTTATGCATGTGTTTTTTATGGTTTTATTTCATTATTATATTATTATATATGTTTCTGAAGGCCCCTAAATAAGCTATGCTTTGTGTTGGTTGTGCTGATTTGTATGTTGTGTTTTTTTAAGACAGACATTACTGAATCTGAATTAGATATAAATGATAATAGAAGCTAGTTATAATATGCTGCTTTCAATGCAGGAATTAATATTTAATTTTAGGGGGCTACTTTTTCAATCTAATGGATATCACAAAATATTTCACATAATACCCTATGGTAAATTTAGGGGCTTCCTACTAATTTCAGGGGCTATTTTGAAAATTAGGGGGCAAAATTGCCCTCAGCCCCCGTGTATTTCCTACCCTGGCTGCTTTAATTGTGTGTCAAGCATCTCACTTAAGATTGCTGTGTAAATTCCCGGTTATCAAACAATAGTTGACCTTTAGAACCGTATCACCTTTTTACTGTACCTCGGTCTATTTTTGCTATTTGCTCAAAAATTGTACATTTGATCTGTGCATTGTATGAGAGGTGTTCAAATGATTGTATGCAAATATAGAGTTCAAGCATTGCAAGCCATCTTTTTAATAATGCTTCATTGTTATCTATATCCTATATATAGTGAATCAATTGTAAACCTTGAGGGTTGCCTGTTTTTTTCCTTGAATATCAAAGTTACCTTCAGACTTGTTGAAAATAATTGCCAATATTTTGATAAAAAGTAAATCACATATTACCTATGTTGTCTTCTGATGTTGTTATGTATGGGTTATGTTTGATCGTACTTTACAAGCCATGAAATGTTGTTATGTATGGGTAATGTTTGATCGTACTTTACAAGCCATGAAATGTTTTATTGTACAATGTTCATGTCCTTGAAAGTCTGATGCATTTTGTGCAATATTGAATGCAGCAGTGTTAGCATTGTTCATGATTTACCAAATCAAAATATTGTGTTGACACAAACTTCTTCTAAATGAACGCAAATTTCCAGTAATTTGTTCTAAATGTGTAATATTCCTGTTAAAGTGATCCTCCCATTCATGAAAATTATTGATTTTAGTTTGATGCAAAACATTTAACTCACACAAGTTAAAAAATATAAATCTGTAAAAGTCGACATTTCTATAATTGTTTGAAAATATTTTGTTAAAAGCTATTTTAATTTCTGTCTAAACTTTGCAGCCGAACAAGCAAGGCATTCCACTCGCAGCTGACGATCAAGCAGTGTGGCATCGAGAGCTGCTACACAGAATGCCTTGATGTGTTTCTCGGTGCCCTAGAGGTACCCCATCAGCACGGTACGGTGCATGCTGCCGTGCGCCAGTACCTGCACCGCATGGTGGTGTGTCTGGAGGAGTCAGTGTTGCCTTACGTCCCTGTTGCCGTTGATCATCTTCTGAAGAGGTCCGAGGCACGAGATCTCCACAAGTTCATGCCCCTCATCAACCAGATCATCTCAAAGTTCAAGGTTGGTAGACAAATATGGAAACATTGAAATAGAATTGAGACAGGGCTTGTGCCCTTAGTGATTGCCTGGGTATCAATGACTACCAGAAATTTCTTTTGGCCAGTAGAATCTCTTGTTATAGCCACCAACGAATAATGTGTATGGTAGGAGTTAATCAGATATGCTATTTTGGCCACCGTAAAGAAAAGCTTAAGGGAGAGCCTTGTCAGATTTTATTTTCTTCCATCATCATTTCTCCCCCCGGTCATTCCGTGTCAATTCAACCAATCGATAACACCTTACCTTCTTCAATTTTGTTCATATTTGGTTTTTAGGGATATTTTGGCTGAAAAAGCCAAAATTTCAAATATGAGCGCAATCGGATGTACGGTTTTCGCGTTACGACACGCCCATTTTTACTGATTTTTGCTAAAACGGCCGCACCCGGCAATACGAAAACGACCATATCTCTGTAACCCCTGGGCCAAATATGTTGAAATAGGTGTCTATGGAAAGCTAATTTCATGAGGAATCCATTTTTAAAGTCATTCTTTATGTAGGAGCAACTTAAAATGTATTGACCTTTTCACCTTTACCTTTACTTTACTTTGACCTTGAATTTGACCTTGTGGGACAGGTGGCGCGAAGATTATTTTCGTAAAAAATCGTACCCCTACATGTTTTCTACATAATATAAAAAAATTAGAGTTATATTTTTCTTTGTTTGCTTGCTATATCTTCTCAAAGTACAGGTGTTCAGTGCAAATAATGTATTTGTATACAATGTACATGTATACGTATTGTATGTATCATACAGTATGGTTATGCATACAATGTGTGGATACCAAACTAGAATTTTGTCTTTGTCTGTCTCTCTCTCTCTATATATAACTCTAATTTTTTGATATTATGTAGAAAACATGTAGGGGTACGATTTTTTACAAAAATAATCTTCGCGCCACCTGTCCCACAAGGTCAAATTCAAGGTCAAAGTAAAGGTGAAAAGGTCAATACATTTCAAGTTGCTCCTACTTTAAAAATGACTTTAAAAATGGATTCCTCATGAAATTAGCTTTCCATAGGCACCAATTTCAACATATTTGGCCCAGGGGTTACAGAGATATTGTCGTTTTCGACAAAGAAAAAATTCTAGTTTGGTATCCACACATTGTATGCATAACCATACTGTATGATACATACAATACGTATACATGTACATTGTATACAAATACATTATTTGCACTGAACACCTGTACTTTGAGAAGATATAGCAAGCAAACAAAGAAAAATATAACTCTAATTTTTTTATATTATGTAGAAAACATGTAGGGGTACGATTTTTTACGAAAAATAATCTTCGCGCCACCTGTCCCACAAGGTCAAATTCAAGGTCAAAGTAAAGTAAAGGTAAAGGTGAAAAGGTCAATACATTTTAAGTTGCTCCTACATAAAGAATGACTTTAAAAATGGATTCCTCATGAAATTAGCTTTCCATAGACACCAATTTCAACATATTTGGCCCAGGGGTTACAGAGATATGGTCGTTTTCGTATTGCCGGGCACAGCCGTTTTAGCGAAAATCGGTAAAAATGGGCGTGTCGTTACGCGAAAACCGTACGTCCGATTGCGCTCATATTTGAAAATTCAGCTTTTTCAGCCAAAATAACCCTAAAAAACAAATATGAGCAAAATTGAAGAAGGTAAGGTGTAAATTTCCATTTTTTTTGGTTGAATTGACACGGAATGACCCCCCCCCCCCCCCTCCTCTTTCCCTTATCATCCTCTACCTCCTCTTCCCTCTGCACAATCTTCCTTTACTCCCCCTTATAATCTTCTCTCTGCTCTCTTCTCTCTGCTCTCCTCCTTCCCTCATCTCCCTCGTTCTGTCCTCGTCTTCATCCTTATCCTCCCTCAGGAGAGTTGTGCTAACAGAGCTTTGATCAATAATAAAAATCAATTCCTAATTCTGTCATCTCTTCACCCTTTTCTTTAAGGACCCAATTCCTACACCCATCGTATGTAAGACTACAATTCTAGGCACCTCTTTCCTCGTTATGACATCCTAGGTTATATCGGTTTTGTAGACATGTGGTTGTAAAGTTTGTTTCAACTTAAGTGGGTCACGATTTTGCACTACATTATCAGTTTTCTAATAAAATTAGCAAGCCAGAAGTAACAATTTCCTGGCTGTTTGATAAACATGTGTAAAATGTTACAAAAACTGTTTGGATATCAATACATCCTTCCAACAGTTATGACAGCTTAAACAACTTCTTGTTTGACTTGGCAAAACAAGTAATATAATAGAAAGGAGCAATACATTAAGAGCTAGAGTGGGCCTGTTTCCTTTCCGGTTATCCCGAAAGTTGTTACGCAATCATTTTGAAAATGGTTATAGTCCTCAAGTGTTGCATATTGGCTCAGTCTGGAATCCATTGTTTTGTCAGGGGGTATTGGGCAAAACATGATTCCTTCCTGACTGATATTGTGAAATATCTATCTATATGGAGTAAGATAGACCAATGATGGATGGCCCCATCTAGGGATAAAATTGGCTACAGTCTGATGATGTCATCCTCTTGGAAGGAAGCCATGGGCAGATTTCAAGTTGAGGACATGAATTGTGAATTGTGAAAGTGATATTTTCCAAGATGTTTTCCCATTATTGCCTAACAAAATTGTGCATGAACATCAAAATAACCTAAATTGCACCAGCATTATTGTGAAGTGACAATATTTTCATGTATTTCAAATTATTCCGTTCCTTCTTCATTAGAATTTTGCAATCCTTTATTGCATAACATGTTAAGTGTTTTGATGTAAGACCCTATATCAGCTGAGATCTAGTTCTAATCTTTTCTCTTCTGATCACATGTTCAAACAATAGTTTGTTGCCAGTAATGATAGCCAAGGTTCTCCTCATGTGACTCATGAATGTGTGTTATTGTGGCTAAATACCACAAAGGAAGGTAACCTATTATGCAACAAAATGTATTGTTTGTTTCCTTTTGTTTTGATTGTTGACTGTTGACCACAATCAAACATGTGTTTATCATGTGACAAAATACCAGGTCAGTAGTTTATAAGTTTGTTTTGAAACTGCTCATTCCATTTTCACTAGATTTAACTTGATAGTGTAGATTATCTAATAATTAAGAAATAAACTAGTAGCTGACAGACTGTTTATAATTGTGGAAATGACTCTGTAAATCTCTTTCAATGAGTGCTTTCACATTCCAACTTTTGTTGAAAATTGTCAGTCTAGAGATGGTCATATGATAATCTAAGAGAAATAAAGACCTCCCATATAAAATTTGAAATAAGGTAAAGCCGCTCTGTATTACTTCGACCTGCTAGTTGTCTTTTTCTCTTTACACAAAATGATATGGTACATAACTGAATGTATACATTTCAAATATTGGGGTACATGTATTAAGTTAGAAGTATAAAAACAATTACAAATTTGATCAATGATAATGAAACTACTCTCATTCTTGTGCAGAATTTTTTTTTTTTGCATGCTTGTTCAATATGATTTTCAAGTCCACTAACATCAGTTTTCATGACCCTGATAAATTTTATTCTTCAATTTCTAACTTTTTCCCCTAACATATTCTCCAGAAAACGATAATTCGGTTCCTCCAAGCTGTGTTCATGCCGATTGTGCGGACCATTGACTCTGTGCTGAAGCAACCCACAGAGGAGGCGGACACGCAGGCAGCCATTGACAAGCAGACACTGAGACGCAGCTACTTCCAGTTCCTGCAGTGCATCGCCATGAATGACTGTCTGGAGGTCATCAGCCACCAAGGTAGGAGAAGGAGGATGGTGGTGGTGGTGGTGGTGGTGGTGGTGGTGATGATGATGAAGATGATGATGATGATGATGATGATGATGATGATGATGGTGATGATGGTGATGATAGTGATGATGATGATGATGATGATGATGAAGATGATCATGATAGTGATGATGATGATAATGATGATGATGGTTGTCGTGGTGGTGGTGGCGGCAATGGTGATCAGTGACAGTGATGATGTCATAATATATATATGGTGGTTATGTCATTTTTGGTTTCCCTTTTAAGATAACCGTGTCGAGTCTCACTGAATATGATAACGAAAGAGATTTGTATTCACTGTGACATGTTTCGATCACGTAATGGAGTTTTCCCCCACCTCTGCAAATATTGCGCAATGTCCTTTTGTTTGATTGGATGCATTTATCTCCGCCTGGATACTCAGTTTGTAAGGCAGCCTTGATGATGCCTAAGCAATACCATGGTAACCATAATTGATCCCATGCGGGCCTGCTCACTGGAAATATTACAGCAAAAAATCAGTGAAAATATATATTTGTTTAATACTTCCATCTCGAATGGAAAATTCCATGCTTGAAACGAAAGGAGAAATACAGCTATTGTGTAATTGTTTGTTTAGCCTCGTTTTATTTAGGTTAAAGGGATAGTTGAGTTCTGGTAAGGAGAGTACAGTTTTAGTGAAACTGAATTTTAGTAACCAAAACCTGCATCCATTACATTACAAACTAATAGTTATAACTAGAAAGGAACACAAAATTACAAATGACGTAGTAAAGATCATGTTATCATTCAAAAAGAGCCGTTAAAACGTAAGAGGGCGCTCTCTAAACACTCATCGGTTTCAACCATTTTGAATAAAATATTGTGCATGTGATGCTTTGTTGAAATAGTGATTAGATAGAGAAATAACCAACAACTATTTAAATACCTATTTTGTAACTTTTTGAAAAGAGGAAGCATTTTTTTGAATTTTTAACGGCTGGTTCAAAATTCTCTAATAAACCCGGGGCCCCGGGTTTATTACAAATTGTTATATTTATGGATATTTCAGCCGTTTCTGAACCGATTTTGATCAAACAAAGATGATTTTATTGTTTAAATATTATGCTCTTTCAAATTTTACACTCAGTTTTTCATTACCTCACAAACCAATTAAGTAGTCTAGCGCCCTCTCTACCAAAACTCAACTTTCCCTTTAATTGATTAGTGAGATAAAGCAGGAAGCACATATATAAAAGCAGAAGGGTGTTCCCCCTTTATTCTTTGACAAGGCTCAATGATCCAAGTGGGGGTCAGGAGAGATTATCTCATTGTATTAATTCATCTGGCTCCTTGGGGGAGCTAATCCTTTTAACTATTTTTATCATACACATGTGAAAACACAAACGTGTAATAATGCAAGACCAGTTATGAGTCATATGGTAGGGAAAAGGGTAGGGCGAGGCTTGAATACTTTCAACAGGAGGAACTATATCATTTTGTTTCATTCAAGCAAACCACAACAAGAGGAAGCATTAATAATAACACAAAGAATAAGATAATAGTAATAGGGAGTGCCTCTTTTCACGACCCTCGTCGTTTGTTTCTTCGCTATGCAATGTTATATTTTCTTCCTAAACAAACTCATGGTTGCTATACCGACAGCCTTCGCCTACAGGTGGCAGAATTTGCAAATATAGACTTAATGAATACAGTTCTCCTTCCTCTGTATGTAAATATATGTGTATTTTAATTGTACTCTGTGATAAGAGGACATTTATAGCATTGACTAGCACTAAATTGACAACATTAAAATGGCCCCAATGAGATGAATAAGCAGTGTAAATCATTCTTTGTCAAGAAATCAATACCATAGAGATCCATATCAAACACGTTTATTAAAATAATAAAGAAAGAAAACGCGTGCTTCATTTATACTTTCTCATTTCAATTGAAAAAGTAATTCGATGTAGCCTAGCTGTCAAATCTAGCAGATCCTTCAATTGAAAAAGTGTACGACAAATAACTCTTCTTTCACATCTATTTTAGTTTACAATTGTGATAAACCACAATTCACGGATTTGATTTTCCTGCACATTTCAAGGTTTTTGCAGTTGGGATTTTCTCAGATTTTCTCATCAACACTTACCGTATTTGTCGGTGTATTAACCGCATGGTTTTCCCGACGGAATTACCGGCAAAAAGGGGGGTGCGGTTTGTACACGGAGATAGGGAAAATTGCACGAAAATCCCCACTAGCACAACACAGCATGAAACACTATGCATGGGACTGTAGTGAACAAACCAAGACAAACGGAAGACAAACGAAGACAAAACAAAACATGAATCAAATCGGAGATGAAAAAACTGTACCTTGATATGTTTATTCCTTCTTGCAAGTTCAGATTTGGTTCAATCTACCCTCGAAAATAGTAAATTCTAAGGTCTTTTTGGAGATGAAAAATTGCGATCGTACCTTTGCAAGTGGTGGGGAAAAAAGCGTGCAGCATCGAATTGACTGAAATTAGCGATCAATCACAATAGGATGATCGCTAATTTCAGTCAAATCGTGTCTGCACGCTTTTTTTCCCCACCACTTGCAAAGGTACGATCGCAATTTTTCATCTCCAAAAAGACCTTAGAATTTACTATTTTCGAGGGTAGATTGAACCAAATCTGAACTTGCAAGAAGGAATAAACATATCAAGGTACAGTTTTTTCATCTCCGATTTGATTCATGTTTTGTTTTGTCTTTGTTTGTCTTCCGTTTGTCTTCGTTTGTTCACTACAGTCCCATGCATAGTGTTCCGTGTTTTGTTTTCTGTTAAGCTCAAAAAATGTTATAAATTTCGGATTGATCGGGGAAGGGGCTCATAATTTCCTTAATGTGCTTCAGAGACTTCAGTAAATTGAAGTATATTTCATAGACCAAAACTATCTGGAAAAGAAGGATGTTTTTCTTACTCTCGGCACATTTTGACCATCCAAAAATCAAGAATTATACTATCAAAATTTTTTTTTTTCATGGAAAACTCCCCAAAGTTAGGGATGCGGTTTATACACCGGAGCGGGTAATACACCGACAAATACGGTACTAAAACAGAAAGTGTTTTGTTATTTTTTTAATCAAATCAATTTCAGAATTTCTCAGATTAGTCATGCGTACAACTGCATGCATTTTAATTTGTTTTTATTCTTTATATTGTTATTGCTCATTTATTTTTTAATTGATTTTATTAGTAGTATTTTTGCTCAGTGATGGATGGTTTGCTTCAATATCAGAACCAAGTGAAAGTGCTTTTTAAACCAACATGTATTTAATTGCAATTTCAGAAATCCCCATAGTTCGGTAGTCTAAGTGAACTATTTATTGTATGGAGTAATTTCTGTAGGAACTAACCAAATTCCCCCTTAACCTTTCACTTCCCATGTAAAGTCCATGAAAAGTCCATCCTTTTTGCATGTACATGGAGTTTGGTCTGGCATTTTACTTTCAGTTTATAATTCATTTACTAGAAATGATTAATAGTTATTTAAAATATAATAGCAAATTCGACCCCAAAATAGCACTTTCTATTCATTTTCCAAGTCAAGCATCGGTAATTAAAACAAATTCGCTTGAAAAATAGTGGTGGTTTTAATTAAAATGGAACTAGTTGCTAATTCCATATTGGCAGATTTCTTGAGAAAGTGAAAGAATGTGAACATTTGACCTATTTTGGAGATGAAGACAACACTTTTATTTGAGATGTGTACATTGCAAAGGGCTTGAAAAGAAAAATGAGAACAATTGTAATCAATTATTGATAACACTTTAATAATAGTATTGTCTGTTTTGGTGGTGAAGAGTTTGTGTGTGTGCATGTGTGTGTGTAAATTAAAGTGCAGCAAAACAATTATTTAATGTTACCATGGTATGTTTTATTCCAATTTATTTCCCTTAAGTTCCTTTCCATTGTTGTGTTCCCTGACATAAATCAATGTTCATATTTTAAGATAATAAAAAAAGAAGAAAAAAATTAAGATTCTGGCATATTTTGAGATATGATAACAAAGAACTTTTGAGTATTGTTGATATTTCATGAAACGATTTTAGGACACATAACACCATTTTTCCTTTATTTTCTTTGAAAGGCTAGTTATATTTTTGATTAGCAGCTTGATGTAATTATGTTTTATTTCTGTCCTTTTGTAATTTCCTAGAGCAACCTTGTTTTGAGGAAGTCCTGCTTAGCGTAGTGAGAGCAACCATAGAAGAACCAGATCCTGTGGTGAGTACACAAATAAATAAACAAACAAACATGTAAACTAACTGTAGAAGACAACTAAATTAATGAGCAAACATGTATTTAAACAAACATTAAAAGGTAAACAAATGAGAACTCATGTAGAATAACTGTAGAAGAGCTTTGTAAAAGTATTTCTGAACAGAGGTGGATCAGATTGAATAGACCTTGCTTTGGAGTGGTCCTTTGAGTGCATCAAGAGAAATGACTACAAGACTGAAACTGTTTTGGCAGATAATGTACTCAGTATTCACCCCGTCTTAACAAGCCCAAATAGTTAAGTGACGCCCGGACGTTGTCCAGCTGAGAATCTACCCCTTGACGGTACAATCAGGTAACTTCAGGGCTACATCAGGGTAGATTTTAACCAATATGAGTCGGGGTATAGTCGTGGTAACATCCCGACGTCAGATTTCAGATAAGAAATTATCATACTTCATATTTCATATTATAAATGGCTTGGATCATCATCATTTTCGTTAATTACCATAACAAATCTTAATCCATTCCTGAAATAATTGTACTCTAACAGATGATCAAGACGTGCTTCAACATCTTGAAGAGACTGATTGAGTTGTGGGGTGGTAACGGTGGCATGCCCCTGTTCCGAGACTTCATCTACAAGTACGTCATTCCCGCCTGCTTTCTTGCCCCACTGCAGAAGACCTTTGACCTCACCGATGCGCAAACTGTCATGGTAACTATATCTTAAATGCGTTTATGGAAATTGTTTGTTGAATTTGTCTGTTGCATAGTGTAATGCTTATTGACTTCATCTACAAGTGTGGGATCTCAACTTACTTCTTGCCTTCCAACAGAAGACCTTTGACCTCACCGATGCGCAAACTGTCATGGTAACTATCTTAAATGCGTTTATGGAAATCATTTGTTGAATTTGTCTGTTGCATAGTGTAATGCTTATTGACTTCATCTACAAGTGTGGGATCTCAACTTACTTCTTGCCTTCCAACAGAAGACCTTTGACCTCACCGATGCGCAAACTGTCATGGTAAATATATCTTAAATGCATTTATGGAAATTGTTTGTTGAATTTGTCTGTTGCATAGTATAATGCTTATTGACTTCATCTACAAGTGTTGGATCTCAACTTACTTCTTGCCTTCAAGCAGAAGACCTTTGACCTCACCGATGCGCAAACTGTCATGGTTACTATCTTACGTGCCTTTATTTGAATTATTTGTTGATTTTTTTTTTTCCTCTTTTTTTTGCTACATCCGTAATGATGGTTGACTTCATTTACAAGTATGAGATCCTCACTTACTTTCTGGCCATCCTACAGAAGACATTTTACCTCACTGATGCACACACTGTCATGGCAACTGTATCTTACACCCTCATACTTCAATTATTTGTATGTGTGTTTTGTTTTTTTTGGCATTACGTAGTTGTAGACTTTATCTACAAGTATGAGATCCTCACATACTTTCTTGCCTTCTTACAGAAGACATTTGACCTCACTGATGCATAAACTGCCAAAGATGACTTGAATTAATATTCTTAATAAAGACAGTGATCTAGGTTACTTTTTTGTTGTTATCTTCAACAGGCTTTAGCAGAAGCTTCTACAAAGATGGCCTGAATCACTCTAGAATGAAAACAGAATCATTCATGATGTCTTTATTTGTGTTATCTTCAACAGGCTTTAGCAGAAGCTTTTACAAAGATGGCCTGAATTACTCGAGAACGAAAACAGAATCATTCACGATGTCTTTATTTGTGTTATCTTCAACAGGCATTAGCAGAAGCTTCTACAGTACTTAAGAGTGTGTACACCAAAGATGGCCTGAATCTAATCCAGTTCCTCCAGATGGAATGCTTCTCATCCCTCCCAGTGTGTGTTGACACAGACTCCGCACAGGTATGTCAAAAGTTATTTTATTATCTATATATACTCCAAGGGGCCATCTACAAAGTACGTACGCACATTATTGTCCGAAATTGACCACTCCCCTGTACACACTTTTTATGCATCTTGTGCGTACGTACTTTGTAGATGGCCCCTAATGTCTGGCATTGCGCTCTAAATCCTGATCACAGGAAAACTCTTCGATGAGTCGATCATGCATATCGAAAAGACTTCAGAGCGCAAGCAATTGCTGTATACAGGATCCAATGCGCACACGCACAGCATCGCGCTTGGCCACTAGTGTAATATAAAGAGAAACAACACCTACAAATTATTGTATAATCTATTATATTAATACGGTAAGCTTCAACCCCCAAAATGGTTCCCACTCGAGATATCCTCACCCCGAGGATTCGGCGACTTCCCGACCGTCGCGATCGAAGGATATACGTTTTGCGGAGGACAATAAGGCATTCCCGAGTCGCTCACGCCCCGTGGTCGTCGTCCAGATCGAAGAAAAGGGAAAGTCAGCAATGTCAATTGCCCGTTTAAGACGCCGAGCATTGACTAACGATTTATCGCCGAAAAAGTATTTGTAAGAATATAAATTGGAGTAGATAAAACAAATAAAATATCGAGAAACCATTTTAGATATAACACGTTGCGAAATTACCCAGGTTTTGATAAATATCAATATTTATATTACGCGGATGGTATGGTAATGATCGCTATTGCCGATTGGCATCGTGTTTGTAAGTGCATGGACGACCAAATGCGACAACTTCAATTTAGCTGCGGTTATACAACGCGCGATGGCTGTACAGCCGTGTATACACGTCGCGCAGTCATCTAATTACCCCACCGAACCGTAGTTTATTTGCATAGCTCACTGACCTGCTGACCATTGTCTCTGGTCACTATCTCATTCGCCCTACCGTACACGATACTATAATTGCGCCAGCTTGTGGTAAGAATAAGATGTATTAAGTCCGCGAGCTCACATGCTTTGTACACAGCTGAGCGGGCATGCAAAGTGCATTGAAGTGAATAAAGCGGGGTGGACAATGGTGGAGCAGGGGAGTTGTATACATCTCGACATCTTGCGGTAAGATGAGTGTATTATGCCATCCGCGAAGAGAAGACGCCTGGGGGTGGGGGGGGGGGGTATCTGCTCATTTATTATGCAATGCATGTATTGACGGCTACTATTCCCTTCAACCATGGAACTCCCATATCCTTGCTTCAACGGAATATAATAATATATCATCGGGTTTCACAAGAATATGACAAAATGTATACGCCGGAGAACTTAGATTGGATATGAAAAGTTTATGGGATGCATGTATATAGACGGCTACTATTCCCTTCAAAGGGATATATCATCGGGTTTCACAAGAATATGACAAAATGTATACGCCGGAGAACTTAGATTGGATATGAAACGTTCATGGGACACGACGGGTTATGTGTCATGCAGGCAATTGGAGTCGCGGGGGGGGGGGGGGGGGTGAACGGCGAAGCTACTGTATATTAGCAAGTACACGAACATAGTGTACTGTATCTAATTTAATACAAGCGGAACAAATTATGGACTCTATAAAAATATGGGGTATAATTGAATAACTTTCCATGGGTACTAAACCATTATGATTTTGTTATACATTGGCCCGATATCGTTGGACGGGACCCTAATGCGTCGGGGGGCCCCGTCCAACGACGGGTTGTGGGGCGGGATTGAGTCGCCCGTATTTATTTTGTCTCATACTATTTAAATTATGACTCTGGGAATAGTAAAGATTTAAAGTATCGTTATGTCATCATCGCCTTTCTCTCACAAAAACCCGCGGATTTCCGCGGGTACAGCTAGTATATATGAAAGAGAGTAGTTTAACCCTATTCTGACTGGGCTATTTCAGACCAGGGTCAAATTGACCCCCCCCCCCCCCAAGATCTCGAAGACCGATTGTCCGATTCACGCGAAATTTTGCATGGAGGTACATTGAAGTATTAGCGACGCGTTAATATTTTTTGTTTAAACAATCCAATGTTAAATATGCAAATTATGCGCATATTAATTACCGAAGTACGCTAATTTATGCAGAAATCCTCTTTTTGTCTGTAAATCACTAAATGTGGCTCAGAATATGCAAATTTTGTGCATAAATATACTTTATGACTTAATTAATAAGTTTTCAAAATTAAAAATTGCGATAGCCAAAATTTTCTTTATGTATTTCTTTGTTTTTGGAATTTCTTATGTATTTCTTTGTTTTTTCGACTTTTTTTTTTTATTGTTTTTTTCAGTGGAATAAATTATTGACCATTATCCAAGTATTTTTAGCCCAAAATTAAATGAGTGCAGTGATTAGAATGAAAAATAATGACGGATTTGTCTATTAGAGGAAAAACCAATTTCCATAGGATTTGTACACAAATCACAAAATTTAGCGATTTTCGGGCCGACGCTCACTTACAAAAGGTCATGTGATTTTAGAACAGAGTACCCGGTCGTCACAAATTTGGTCTCAAAAGTTGCGCAAGACTTCAATGAAAAAACTCATGAAGTCGCGCAGCAATATCGGCGCGCATTGCGGAATTATCGCGCAAAAAGTCGAGGGGGGGTCAAATTGACCCCCACCCCCCCCCCCCCCCCCCCCCCCCCCCCCCCAGTTAGTATAGGGTTAAAGGGATAGTTGAGTTCTGGTAAGGAGAGTACAGTTTTGGTGAAACTGAATTTTAGTAACCAAAACCTGCATCATTACATTACAAACTAATAGTTATAACTAGAAAGGAACACAACATTACAAATGACGTAGTAAAGATCATGTTATCATTAAAAAAAGAGCCGTTAAAAAGTAAGAGGGCGCTCTCTAAACACTCATCGGTTTCAACCATTTGGAATAAAATATTGTGCATGTGATGTTTTGTTGAAATAGTGATTTGATAGAGAAATAACTAACAATTATTTAAATACCTATTTTGTAACTTTTTGAAAAGAGGAAGCATTTCTTTAAATTTGTAACGGCTAGTTCAAAATTCTCTAATAAACCTGGGGCCCCAGCTTTATTACAAATTGTTATATTTATGGATATTTCAGCCGTCTCTGAACCTATTTTGATCAAACAAAGATGATTTTATTATTTAAATATTATGCTCTTTCAAATTTTACACTCAGTTTTTCATTACCTCACACACAAAAAAAGTAGTCTAGCGCCCTCTCTACCAAAACTCAACTATCCCTTTAAGTAGATCGAAAAGTTCAGAAAACTAGGTCTCCAGAAAAACGTTATCATAATTTGAAAATTCATCATCATACTAAATTGTGTGTTTCGTGGGTCTGCAGATGACTCTGACCTTTTGTCTAGTATTAAAATCAAGGGATGGTTATGTTCCTAGGACAATAGAGAATCTTTTTTGCAGACCCATGAATGTTTGGTACAGTAGTTATGATTATAAATTTGGAATTGAAAATATATTTGGAGACATATGCTTGTAGGTGGAATGGAGTACTAAAACTAATCACTTCTATGTGTCAAAGGAGTGTTGCTGGATGCTGGTTTCCTTTATAGCCAATGTGCAACATTTCATTTTGATAAAATGGCCTCAAAACTCTTGTTTTAAAATCTTATATTCTTGGAGATGTTCTAAAACTGCATGAATATTTTCTCCCAAATGCTTTTTTACTCTTTACCCATTGTTAGATTTTAGGTCTGCAAGAGAGCCACAATACCTTTAAGCAAGATAGAGACACCCTAGCACATTATGACGCATACACACGCCCACACATGAAAAAACACATGCACATATAAGGACACATATGAGATTTCAAAATAAACATAATTCTCTGATTTTAGTTTATTTTAGATACTGAGGCTAAGTAATTAATGCCATGTACTTAGGCGTGGTTGGGATATCTAGTTTCTTTGGACAAAATCCTTCATGCCTCTGTTGATGTGTGTAGATAGACTATTGTGTTATACTGACTACAGGTGAAAAAGGGTCATGCTTTGGGAAAAAACTTGGAATTTCTTTTCTTTTTTACCATTTCACGTGTTGTTGACATTTCAAGTCAAGATTACACAATAGCTCTGTTGACATACCTGGGTGGAGCCTTTCTGTCCATATATCAAGAGAGGCCTGGGATATCACTTGGCAACATGATTATATCTCTAGAGGCAATAAGACATGGAATGTGTTTATTTCCTGAATTCCTAAATGCATCTTTAGGCATTTATGCAAATTTATATTTGTTTGTAATTGTCACTGGTATGGTTTAATAGACATTGTAAAGTTAAATTTAAATAACAGTTTTAGGAAAGGGCCAAACAATGAATAAATGAATGTTTTTATTCCTTACAATGTGAAAGAATATGATTATGTGTGAATGTGAAGAGTTGACAATATATTGTCAAGAAATGTGACTATGATAGCAAACACAGCATTTCAAAGGGTCTCGGCTTAATCTTTTCTGCATTCAACAATTTTAAGGTTCAGATTTTGCCTTACACTATTTACCATTATTAATCAATTCGGTTTGCCAATATACATCCTTTCCATAACTTTCACAATCCTGCTATTTATCTTTTAAGTTGAGTAGATTTCCATCACATTGCACCAGGTAATTTCCCATGTCTGTTGAAATGGTTATTGTGTAATCCAAATTTATCAAATTTTCAAAGTTAAGCCAAATATTTCACAGGAAGTATTGGTAATACAAAACATTTATCTGATGCCAACTTGCCAGATGGATTGTGAAAGCTTGTTCTATTACAGATCAAATTACTTTGGGAAAAAATTTTCCTTTGAGTGATGTTATTTGTCACTCATATTTTGCCATTTTCTCTTAAATTGTGAGATGTTAGGTAGCAGGGGAAAGGGATTTTCAAGCCTGCTTTCATTAAAATGGCACTCTTGACATATTTTTACATTCTCCAAGACTTGACGAGGGCTCACTTTGGAATTTGGGGGCTAAATCACCCCCAAGGCCCCTTTTAGTTTACTATATAATATGAGAGAGCAGAGCAGATTGACTATCATGAACATCTAGATAATTAGAACTTGGCAGAATTTGATCAATGATTTGAAACATGAATATGAACACAAATCTGAACATGTTTACATATCTGCATCACCTAATGTAATTGATAATAAACCTCTATGGACTTGTGTTACATAATCTGTTAATATAATCATATTCTTGAGTATGTGATGCTTAATGCGTATGAAATCTTGCAAGAACCAAATGTATGCATAGTGGTACCATGTCT
This sequence comes from Echinarachnius parma, assembly GCA_037951105.1. Taxonomy (NCBI): domain Eukaryota; kingdom Metazoa; phylum Echinodermata; class Echinoidea; order Clypeasteroida; family Echinarachniidae; genus Echinarachnius; species Echinarachnius parma. The sequence continues at coordinate 111,039 of JBAMJV010006598.1, forward strand.
TCAAGTGCCTATATTACACATCACCTAAATCCAAATAAGGAATTGTGCAAATCCATGTAACATTACCCCAACATTATTATGATGATCATCATATGCTTGAATATGTGATGCTTGTGAACTAGTGCCAGAACCAAAGAGATGCTTCGTGGTGCCACGTCTTCAAGTGTCCAGTATACGTGTGTATACGTCACCCAACTACCCAAGTACATGTACATACACGTTTATGATGCAATTTTGGAAATCAGTACCCCATCAAGAAACTACATGAGGATGTTCTGACATATTTACTCCAATATAAACATATCGTGATCACCATATCCGTGCGTATGTGATGCTTGTGAACTCATGCCAGAACCAAAGAGGATGTTTAAATATTACCACATCTTCAACTGCCGGTACGTGCCACTTTAACCCTAGGATGTTAGTGATGCTGATGCAATTGTGCAAGTTATTGTTGGCTCAAGAATCTACTTGAGTATGTTGCAACACATAACCTCAATGTAAAAGCTACATGATCTGTCAATATCCTCATATATGCTGTTTGGGCACATTGTGTTCATGAAAGTATGCCAGAAACCAGGGAACGATAACGTATTGAAAACCTGTTAAAATAAGAAGTTTGTTTATATCTTGACAAAATTTGCATTTTCAAAACTATCAGTACTCCTATTTGATATTGGAAGTATAGTGGCTATAGTATGTAGTATTCAGTAATTTAGAATGTTAGATTCTATAAAAATGACTTTCAGTAGTAAGGTGTAACAACTATCAAACTAATATGTGATATTTCAACTTTGGAGGCCAATAACTACAAAACAAAATTACGGACAAGTGGTTGGTTTTGATATAGACGGTCACATATGCCAAGAATATTTGCCACTTTGTTATTGTTCATGGTCAAGATTATAACCCAAGATAAACATTCCTGAGGTTTAAAGTGAAAGAAACTGCTTTTTAGGTGCATTTTAAAAATATAGAATCATCCTGTTTGCCTTTTCAGTTCTCAGTATGCCTTTTCAGTTCTCTGTATGCCTTTTCAGTTCTCAGTATGCCTTTTCTTTTGTCAATCATTTCATTTCAAATCAAGCGTTGTATTATCACAAGTTTCATTTTCAGTTTGAGATATTTATTTGTGAACATAGTTTGCATATTTGGTATTAAATAAACATAAAAAGGAAATCAGATTGTAAATAGCTTTTCCGGATGTTTCATATCCCTTTATCACATTTTTCTTTTCTTTAGTCCTTTCATTTTCAGTTTACTATTAATTATTTTAACAGTTTAATTCTCTCCCATGAGTGGTATTATTTCCTCAAATGCTGGCATTTCCACTGATTTCTACTGACTATTACATAATTCCTGTCACTTCTAAACTAGTCAGGCTACGTAACCACTGACCTATGTAGCAGCAGAATCAACAAAAGCGGTTGCTTTTCCTGCTTTTGTTAGCGCACACCCAGATGACGTGGCATGCAGAACCATTGGAAAACATGGCAGCCTCCAATGGTCAGTCAAAAACAGAATATAGTGGTTTCAAAAGCGTTGATTATTTCCATTATTAGTAATACCCGAGAGGTAATATATGACTAGAAGTTACAAGAATTGCACACTTATCAGTAACAGTTATAAAAAATGCCAGCGTTTGGCTTCCCTTAAGTTGACTTTAGTAGGAGGATATGCTGTAGACCAAAGTATTAAATGATGGCAAATTTTTGGAAATTCATGGTTTATAGTTTATATGTCATTATAGGCTAGAACAAATAAGCATTTGTATACTGTAAACTGCCATAAATGAATAATAAATCTGTAAACATCCTGTTTTTGCTCTTACAAATATGCTGAATATTCATGATGAAGCTCAAAGTTTATTATTTAGGTGGGAAAATAATTGCCCCAACAGGAAGGGATGAAATGATGGTGTGATTATTCTAGTGCTGTGAAATCTATTTACAAAAATTGCAGTTTCTTTTCTATATTCGGGAACATGTGTTTGAGATATTGAGATATTTATAATAAAATCCATTTTCATGAAGCTCAAACTGTTGTTTTGAATCCCAGACGTAATGCAAAGGGTGTGGGTTATTATGAGTAAAGGTTTTGATTAGGTACAGTTATGCCAAATCGGATTGTTTATTTTCTTCAAATATTGACTTGGAAGTATATTGTATTAACCCTTAAAAAAAAAAGTGGGGGGGGGGGGGCTAAAAGGGTCCCCCCCCCCTAAGATCTCGGCAACCGAAACTCTGATCGACTCCAAATTTGGCACGGTGATAGACGTCTATGAGATCTACAATATTGCATAGTTTTAAAAATAATAATAATTAGAATATGCTAATTAGAGCTAATTAATTATGCAGAAATTTTCTTTTTTTGTATTTTTTGTATTTTTCTTTATATATGGTGATTCTTATGAAACAAAACTATTCCTGGTACAATATACATGCTAAGATTATATAAATTTACACAATCTCTGATAAAACAACAGGATAATCATGAAAATTGATTTAGTTTTACCGTTTTCTATGTTTTTCTTTGTTTTTATCTGTTTCTTTGTTTTTCTTTGTTTTATTCTTTATTATATTGTATTGTTTTATGCAAATGAGAATGTAATAAGTTTTATTCACCATGCCAAATGGGAATACTAACAGTACATGTGAAAAGATGGGTATAAAATTGCAACATAAAAGGTGCATCTAAAAACTCTGTATTTTAAATATGGAAGAATTTTTTTTAAATGGAATTTTCAGTGACGTGCGATCGCAAAATGTTACATAACACCCGGATCATTGACCCGGTGTGCACAAATTTGGTATCAAAAGATGAGCAAGACTTAAGGAAAAAAGTCATGAAGTGGCACCGTAAAATATTTAAGCATTGCGAAGTAATCGCGAAAATAGAGGAGGGGGGGGCTAAATCAGCCCCCCCCCCCCCTTTTAGGGTTAAAGGTGCACCTGTAAAGTGTCAGATATTGCCCAAAAATGACATTTGAGACTTCAATCCTGTACCAGTAACCAAAATCAATATAAGATATGTCTGAATGATGTGTGAAAGTTTCATTGAAAAAGAACACTGCTTTCCTGGTTTAAAAAGCGAAAATATGCGTCAGCTTTTACAACAAATTACTGTACAGCGTTAATGAGGTTTATGACCGTTCATTAATGCCCTTGAGCTGAGTGATAGATATCGTCATACTAAAGGGGCATTTGAAAAAATCTAACCCTATATTATTCTTCTCTTACCATAAGCTAAACAACACGGTAGAAGAGAAACGAGGAAGCTCCAAGTAATTTTCGTGGAGTTAGACACTTTACAGGCATCCCTTTAAGAATATTATAGTACCTTGCGATTATGTTTGATAGCAAATTCCCCTGAACCCTGAATTGGTATTTAGTTGGGCTTACAGAGAATTTAATGATTAAAGGGAAAGTTGAGTTTTGGTAGAGAGGGCGCTAGACTACTTAATTGGTTTGTGAGGTAATGAAAAACTGAGTGTAAAATTTGAAAGAGCATAATATTTAAACAATAAAATCATCTTTGTTTGATCAAAATCGGTTCAGAAACGGCTGAAATATCCATAAATATAACAATTTGTAATAAACCCGGGGCCCGGGTTTATTAGAGAATTTTGAACCAGCCGTTAAAAATTCAAAAAAATGCTTCCTCTTTTCAAAAAGTTACAAAATAGGTATTTAAATAGTTGTTGGTTATTTCTCTATCTAATCAATATTTCAACAAAGCATCACATGCACAATATTTTATTCAAAATGGTTAAAACCGATGAGTGTTTAGAGAGCGCCCTCTTACGTTTTAACGGCTCTTTTTGAATGATAACATGATCTTTACTACGTCATTTGTAATTTTGTGTTCCTTTCTAGTTATAACTATTAGTTTGTAATGTAATGATGCAGGTTTTGGTTACTAAAATTCAGTTTCACTAAAACTGTACTCTCCTTACCAGAACTCAACTATCCCTTTAATCAAGGTTTATAGTCGTAATGATACGTAATGATAATGAATTTTGACCTACAAGAGATGCATGTACCTGCTAACAGTTCATAATTTCTTAGTCAATTTGTTCAAATGTGTTCCAGTGATGGTTGTTTTTCTTGTAGGGGTGTGGAAATCTTACTCTTGTTTACATGATTGAAAACAACGGGCAATTTTAATATTGACATCTCATTGATCAGTCATGCTGATAATAACAACTACGGTGATTAGTGTCAAATATAACACTTAACATGTAATATATAATCAGGCTTTTGTTGATACTCTTTGACATTGAAAGTCATTTTCATGAGGTCTACAAACATATCTGTTTGTCTCCTATTCAACCTTCTCTGCTATTTAAACTTGGTAAAAAGAGAGTTAGCATGAATACTGAATAGTCTTGACTGATATCTATGTTGATTGACATTGTAGGAATGGAATGTTATTAGCAAGGTTCATGTGTCAAAACCACACGTAATGTTTCAAACTGTCATGTACTAGTAAGTAATGCTCATGGCCTAGCCTTGCGACAAGGCCTTGGGTCTGCATGCCAAATGGCAGGAATGATTGGCAAGGGCAGCCATCACATGAGCCGATGAGCGGTGGCAGCCACAAGTCTTTTCAGACATTCAGAGGCACAGCCTTGTATTGTAAAAAGGCTACTTGTGGCCTAGTTGTGACATGGTCTTGGAGGCAGGGTGTTAGAATGGCATAATTTGAATTGCCCTTGATTGATGGGGGGAGGTGAACCTTGGCAGGGTTATTTGTGAGAGTAACCATATGCTTGCTTTGCATGTTTGATGAGAAATGTTTAGTGTATAATATACAGTCTATGTAATCATATATTCATCCGAAGTCTAGACAGTGACGCATTTCCGAGCTCGAACGAATCAAATATGTCCATGCGTAATCAAGTCCAAGAGCTTTCAGATATTGTGCAATAACATCTCCTCCTCTTAAATAGGGATAGTACCTTAACTATAAAGATGACGTGCATCTAGCACACGCCTGTGATGTAGCCAAGGTAGGTAATTGCCCCCTGTAGGAGGTCTTTCAACTCCCCCTGTGCCTTCCCTTCCGTGTGGCACAACATATTGATGAAATGAATGAATAAATAATGTTATTGTTGGCACAGTAGGCTGCATGGGATTCCTTAACCCATCCCTCTTCCCCCACACCCCCCCCCCCCCCCCCCCAGTTGGTTGGCAATGGTTATGCAGCTGATACCATGCATATCGTGAATGTAATTTTAAAATAGTGATATATTGATTGACATTATCCCGTGTATCAATGTGATTGCGCAATACTATTTTGGAACGTTGTACCTTTCCGCTGTTTGCACACGTTGCACTTTAAACTACAGGTGGGTGTATTGCGACATTTTCAATGTGGAAATCCCCATTTGATATCATAAACCTAACCCTTACCCTTTCCCCTCTCACGTTCAGACTACAATTCAAATTAAAGGGATCGAGTAACTTTGTTGACATGCGCAAAATGTAAAAACAAGTTTATTAAATGCATAGTTTTGTAATCTGATATGTCCACTTGTGTGAACATTTCACATTAAATGGATGTTATATGGCCGAGAAATGAGTGAAAATGCAAAGTGATATTCGCAGACTGATTGCACCGACTTTGTACACAGTTATAACTTTCTAGTGGATAATTACAAATTCTAAAATATCTTTTTAATGAAAGGGAAATTTGAAAAAACCCAAACCTGTTCCATGCTTCTATTGGTAATACGAATGCAACTAGGTATGAGAGAACCACAAGACCTCTGAGTAAGTTTTGTCGATTTGGACAATGTTACTAGATCCCTTTAGAGTTAGTTTACAGTTGACTGGCTGCAATATCAACTTCTAGGATCAAATACAAAAATCTAATCTAAGTATTTTATTTGAGAACCCCTCACTTATCTGCTAGCATTGATATTACATCCTAAAAGTAAAAAGTAATTCTTCACTGAAATTAGCTATCAAAATTGATTATACCATTAATATTCTTTTCCCCACAGTACTTCAACTTGTTTGAGGAGTTATGCAAGAACTAAAAACCTACTATTGTAATATTGTCATTCCAGTCATACCAGAGTTGCCTTGTTGTTTGTGAAATTGTGCCTAGTAGACCATGGATTTACTCAAAGGGTGGGTAGAAAGTTATGTCAGGGGATTTTGTTATGATCCCAAAAATTACCCCAAAAGTTTTCTCATAAGATTTCAATATTAAAGACATAATAAGTCTGTATTTTATGTTGAAATTTCTTCTGTTTTTGCTATTTCCGGGCTAAGGAAGTTCTCCATAAAAAGGAAGTTTTGATAACAGGTGCTAACCCAATTCAGACCACAGGAATGTTGATATAGTTAACATATTTTCTGGGCTCTTTTAAGTACTTTCAAAGGAAAAAGCATTTAATGAAAGAGAATAGGAATGTTATCTAAATACTATTTGTTTAGTGTAGATACATCCTATCATAACTTCAATTACACCTGCTGTACCAGGATATCCTTTTCCTTATCAAGTACAAAGATATCCATCATTTGGCAATAATATCAACTAGCTGTACCCGCGGAAATCCGCGGGTTTTTGTAAGAGAAAGACAATGATGACATACACCACTTTAAAACTTTACTAAATATCCCACAGTCATCATTTAAATAGTAAGACAAAATAGACTCGGGCGACTCAATCCCGCCCCGCGGCCGCAACCCGTTGGTGCCCCGTCCAACGATACATCCGGCCACTGTATAACAAAATCATGATGATTTAGTATCCACGCAAAGTTATTCAGTTATCCCCCATATTTCATATGATCCATAATGTGTTCCGCTTGTATTAAAATAGATACAATATACACTATGTATGTGTTCTTGCTAATAAAGTAGCTTCGCCGCTCCCCCCCCCCCCCCCCCCAGCCCCCGCGGCTCCAATTGCCTGTATGACAAATAACCAGTCGTGTCCCCTACACATTTCATATCATAAACTAAGTTCTCCCGCAGATACCTTTGTTCATATTTTTGTAAAACCAGATGATCATGATACATGTATATTCCCTTGAAAGGAATATACATGCATTTGCATACTATCATGAGCAGATACTTCCCCCATCCATTCTACCCCCACCCCCGATAATTTGTTACGCTTGTATCAAATTAGATACAGTACACTATGTTCGTGTTCTTGCTAGCTTCGCCGCTGCCCCCCCCCCCCCCCCCCCGTGTCTTCAATTGTCTGCATGACACATAACCCGTCGTGTCCCCTACACAATTCATATCCAAACTAAGTTCTCCCGCGTATACATTTTTTTAATATTCTTGTGAAACCCGATGATAGCCGTTTATACATGCATTGCATAATAAATGAGCAGATCCCTCCCCGTCCATTCTACCCCCACCACCCACCCCCACCCCGTCGCGTCTCTTCTGGTACTGCATGCTCACAGAGGTCAGTGTGCATGCTAGCTTCGTGGCTTACTTAATACATCTTACCACAAGCTGGCGCAATTATAGTATCGTGTACGGTAGGGCGAATAGAGACGATGGTCAGCAGGTCAGTGAGCTATGCAAATAAACTACGGTTTGGTGGGGTGATTAGATGACTCCGCGACGTGTATACACGGCTGTACAGCCATTGCGCGTTGTATAACCACAGCTAAATTGAAGTTGTCGCATTTTGTCGTCAATGCACTTACAAACACAATGCCAATCGGCAATAGCGATCATTACCATACCATCCGCGTAATATAAATATTGATATTTATCAAAACCTGGGTAGATTCGCAACGTATTATATCTAAAATGGTTTCTCAATATATTATTTGTTTTATCTACTCCAATTTATATTCTTACAAATAATTTTACGGCGATAAATCGTTAGTCACTGCTCGGCGCCTTAACTTTAGCAACCGGCATTGCTGACTTTCCCTTTTCTTCGATCTGGAGGACGACCACGGGGCGGGAGCGACTCGGGAATACCTTATTGTCCTCCGCAAAACGTATATCCTTCGATCCCGACGGTCGGGGAGTCGCCGAATTCTCGGGGTGAGGATATCTCGAGTGGGAGGCATTTGGGGGATTGAAGCTTACCGTATTAATATAATAGATGCTGAAATTGCACAGCTTGGTTGGTAAAAATGTAGTTCACCATGTATGTGCTGTAGGATGTTAATAGGACAAAGCTGTTGAAATAAACACACCTTTCGTGAGCAAAATTCATTATGAACTGCTCTCACCCCCACCCCTCCCTCCTCCCAAAATAGAAGAACATTTGTCCGTATTGAATATTGGCAGTTGCTGTTTTGTCCTGCTTCTGATACCCTGGGAAAAGTGACAGCATTGTTGTATTCTTGTTTGTTTTTATTTTTCTAAGTAGAAAGATCAGATGAGGATGAATGTATCAAGGGTGCAAACTGAACGTCAGTTGACCTCTTTTCAGCTGCATCTTAACAATTCAATATCTGTTTTTTATGCTGCAGACTGTAGGTTTATTATATTCGGTCATGAACTACTGACAAGATGTTGACCTCTTTATTTCAATTACATATTTAATATGTAATTGAAATAAATATATCCCTCTATTTTTTTTTATTGTAATATTATGGTTTGTCATGAACTTTTTATCATTGGTAAAAATGCATTAGCCAGAGGCAAGGGCCAGGTAGACAGTCTTTGTGTTGGTCTGAATTAAATGCTATTGTGTTGAAACAAATATTTATTTAGTTATTTACCATAAGTACTCGGTACATGATTCAAGGGAAAATATTGATATTACAGTTCTTTGAAGTTGTATCTTCATTTTTGAAAGCAATAAACCCTGATACCAAGTTCAAACATTCATGGGCATTGGGGAGGGTCAGCGCAGTCACAAGTTAAGTGCAAATAGCTGCTTAATACCATGTCAGGTAACCTCCAAATGACCCGTTTGTCTAAGTTACTTCCTCTTTTAACCCATTCCAGACTATTTAATGTTGGTTTAACGCAATTCTCCATGAATACCAGCCCAAGTATTTTCAGGACCAGTCCTGAACAGGTTTCCCCAGTACCATGTGATCATTATGTGTGTTATGCCATAAATATATTCTTGTGAGTTACTGAGAGTGTTCAATAGATCACTACTCCGTCCTCCAATGTTATAGAAGAAAATAATGTGTGTGTGTATATATATATATATATATATATATATATATATATATAAGCGAGAAGTAAACTAATACAGCTTCGGTTTCTTCCAATATATAAATAATTGAAAGGAGTAATCATAAATGATTGAGAAGGAAGAATAATAGTAGGCGTAGCTTAATAAGCAATGTTCCTCCTTTTAATCCACCAAATGAAAAAAGGCACTGGTCGAAAAATATATATATGTTCTAACTAATACTTGAATCACTCTATTGTGATCCAGCTGAAGTAAAGGCGGCTTGCATTGTTTGTAACTCCTTCCCCATGAATACTTGAGTACAAAGGGCCAAGAGATTGGCTTGCCAATGACCTGAACTGGATCTGTCTTTAATCACACGGTCCCCGTGGCCTAGTGGTTAAGGCATCGGCGTTCCAAGCCGGAGACCCAGGTTCGAGTCCTGGCGGAGAACAATTTTTCGACCAGTGCCTTTTTTCATTTGGTGGATTAAAAGGAGGAACATTGCTTATTAAGCTACGCCTACTATTATTCTTCCTTCTCAATCATTTATGATTACTCCTTGCAATTATTTATATATTGGAAGAAACCGAAGCTGTATGTATTAGTTTACTTCTCGCTTATATATATATGTTCTAATTAATACTTGAATCACTCTATTGTGATCCAGCTGAAGTAAACGCGGCTTGCATTGTTCGTAACTCCTTCCCCATGAATACTTGAGTACAAAGGGCCGAGAGATTGGCTTGCCAATGACCTGAACTGGATCTGTCTTTAATCACACGGTCCCCGTGGCCTAGTGGTTAAGGCATCGGCGTTCCAAGCCGGAGACCCAGGTTCGAGTCCTGGCGGAGACCAATTTTTCGACCAGTGCCTTTTTTCATTTGGTGGATTAAAAGGAGGAACATTGCTTATTAAGCTACGCCTACTAATATTATTCTTCCTTCTCAATCATTTATGATTACTCCTTGCAATTTTTTATATATATATATATATATATATTTATAAAATGGGTAGAAGAATCCCTGCATTCTGATTGGTCAATTAGCGTGTAAAAGTGTTTTTACTGATGCATAGCTCACTTTAGCTTGATTTTCATTTTTTTGCACTCATTTTATAAAACAAATGCTGCACAGGCATATTTCGTGGATCGAAAAAAAATAAAATAAATAAATAAAATTGACATCATTTAAAAAAAAAAAAAAAAAAGTGAAAATCCAATTTTTTTCCCCAGCCATGGGTCAGTACTTTTGCAGCCGTGGGTCGGTACTTTTGAAGCCATGGGTCGGTACTTTTACAGCCATGGGTCGGTACTTTTGAAGCCATGGGTCGGTAAATTTAGCCAATTTAGCCATTACTGGGAAAAAGTCTGATATTCACAACTTTGGAAATGGTCTAAAACCCACTCGCTGCGCTCGTGGGTTTAAACCATTCCAATGTTAAACTCGTGCATCCAATTCTTACCGATCCACTCATGCCTGTGCATCATTTGTATAATATTTAATGATAAATTATTGTTTGTTCATGAAGTTTTTATGTTTGTAATAAAGTGAAATGTGTTTATTTGTTACAGGCATTCTGTCACGCTCTCCAAGAAATGGATGTTAAAAACTTCAAAAGTTTTTGTAAGGTTAGTAAAAAACTTATCAAATTTGGTTCGGTGTTAGCCTATGTACAAACATTTGTGAAATCTGTCTTTCACTTTCTTTATGTCTTTTCTCTATATATGACACATTTAAATTACCATTGTTATTAGTTACATGCATTGAAATTGATAGCCATTTTTGGGGCTTTGTCCGGGAGCAGTGCACTTAATTTGTTTTGTTATGGTTGTGTGTCAAATGTAACACAGAAGCAACAAAAGTATTGAATTACACATAAATGAACAAAGGAAAGGAAACGAAAGACTCCTTGAAACCCCTTTTAAAAAAATATATATCATTGGATGCAGGGTTGGCACAATTTAAATTGCAATTTTAATTTGCTTGGATGCATAGTTGCATACATACAGTAAACGAAATATGAAACTGAAACATTCTGCGCAATACAAATATCACATATATATATGCTCCAGCAGGTGGGATGAGTTATTTCCTTTTGTTTCATTGTCCGCAATATTTGAATTTATTATGATCTGCAACTGTTTCTGTGCTAGACAAAGACAATTCTTTCATGATATACATATATTTATTTTTAGAATATGGGTTGTTTTCATTTTCCTTCCTTTAAAGGGGAATTCCACCCAAGAAATGTGATGTCTGCTATAAAATGCGATGAATATGAAGAATCATGATCGAAAATCTGAGCCAAAACGGTAGAGCAATAAAAAAGTTATGACAGGATGAACTTTGCTCCGATTTTTAGTATCGTTCGCAATTGCTATCGATCGTGACGTCACTTGCGAGCTGCAGCCATTTTGACTTCTACATGGAAATTTTACAAAATTTTAATTTTCTTAATAACAAAGCAAATTTATGAGCTTACAAATTCCAATGAGGTTGGCCCATCAGTATTCTTCTATGAATTCGTGAAAACAAGCAGAGACAAATTAATGTTTAGCTATGAAAATGAGAATTAAGCGTATTTTCATGTACTAAAGCTATAGCGAGTTGCTCGTGCGTGATGTTGCATTTAGCGGCAATTTTGAAACGATCGCTCATTACTACATGATGTTCAAATAGGAATAACTCCCGTGTTTCCTGTCCGATTTTGATCAAATTTTCACCAATTATCCCTCTTGTTCTGCTCATTCAAATAACGAATAGTTTTATCAGGCCCGGAATACCCCTTTAATGTATGTCTCTTACTGAAAAAATAGAGATGGCTTTAAATTAAAATGCTTATCATCAACATCATCAATCAGCATACATATAGTGTTCTTTTGTGAGATTGAAACCTCATAGCTTTTGATTGGGTTCATTTATCCATATACTTGGGGGTAAAGGGGATTGTACTGTTGCCTTCAGCTAAAATATGTCAAAAATGTTACTAATTTGAAGGCAAAAGGGACCTTACAATAATATGAAAATGAATTCAATCCCAAAATACAAGACTCAGTCATATAATATGTGAATTCAATAAGTTGGAGCTCAATTATTTACAATGTATGCTGTTTGTGAAAGAAAATCATGTGCTGTTTTTCATTTTAAAATATTTTTTCCTGGGCAGAATGCACAAAAACTCTGCTGAATGTTTTATAGACAATTTTTTGAGAGTCAATATAGGTCCTAAAGTGTTGATCCTAGCAGAATCTTCTTCCTCTGTATTGACTGATTGACTCTTATTACTCTGGTCGATATAATCAGTTTTCAGCAGTATTTTGCATTATAGACAATTTTAGATTCATTTTACGTACATCATGTGGGTTACTAGTAATTGTCCCATTTGTTATGTGAGAGGCACAAAAGGCCATTTCTATGCTAATGATTATTACTCCAGATAAAATGACCCATTATGTCAGTTTTTATCATAGTCTTTGTTTTGTTTTCAAGTTATCAATGTATACCACCATTGTTCCCGTTCTCAAATTGTCCATTGTCCTACGTTGTTGTTGGTTTTTTTGTTTGTTTTTTTTTACAAATGTATTTTCCTATTTTATTTACAAGTTGTGCATTGTCCAGAATTGCCATAAGATTGTAACCATTGTCCATGCTCATATAATGTCCAATAAGGGGGGGGGGGGGGGGATTCCCCAAATACTGCAATACACCACTCAGTATCAGGCCACAAGAAGCCCATTAATAATTCACACACACAATGTGCCATTGTTGGGATCTGGTTAACCTGTTCATTATCAATAGCTTGATTATGTGGTCACTGGTCATCAACTCCTGTTTTTATGGAACTTGCATGTAAGCACTATTCATAGTCCTTGAATGACTCACTGATCAACAATAATGTGTTTGTTGTGGTGACTTAAGTGTTCTTACTTAAATATCATCAAAGGAGTGAGAATTCCCCAATGCAATTGCGTTACTTGCAAACAATATCAAGATTGTTGATTTGGTTTGATTGGGCTTTTCGGGTGTTATTCTCTCATTTTCAAAGTCCCCAAGCATCGATTTTAAAATGTTTTTTCCCCCATTAAGCCTAACATAAGGCTTGAATTAAACATTTAGCAACAAATGAACAAAATGTATAGCATCAAACACATCAAATACAAGGTATGAGAGAAGGTATGAGGAGTTCCAAGTCAGTTTTGAGGATTTGGACAATGTTACTAGATCCCTTTTACTATATGAAAACACATTCTTATAATAACAAAAGTGTTGAGTGGAGAACTTTAGAGCACCAATCCCAGAATATTTTCACCACTTAGTCATTGTGGTGATTGTTGTGTAACATACTCTTCTGCAGACCTCATGTCAAGAGTCTTTACTTGTGATAAGTCTTCAATGGATTAAAGGGATCCAGAAACATTGTCAAATTCCATAAAACTTACAACTCTAGCTCTAGAAACTTACTTTTGTTGCATTTGTATATTTACCAATAGAAGCATGGAACAGGTCTCAGTTTTCTGAATTTCTCTTTAGTTATAAAGATATATGTATGATTGGATTAGGAAATCTCTTTAGGAGAGTATGCATTTTTGCTCATTGGTGATATGACATTCGTTTTGGATGGAATTTTCACACATCACTCAGTGGACATGTCAGATCAAAGAAATGCATATTTTATTGACCCTTCTTAAAGGGTACCACCACCCAAAAATAATATTCTTAATAAAGGGGAAGGAACTCCTAGCCTTTTGACTTACTGGATGTGATGAGAGCATTTTCTAGTCACTTATTTCCTCATGAATATTCCCAATAATGAAAATAATCAATATTTTATGGCCCACTGTCGTCTGCTTTCAATGCCAACAGGAGGCGGCCATTTCTTCAACTTCTCGCGGTGAAATGACGTGTCAGGCGGAGAACACAATAGCGGGTTACGATAATGCTATTGTGTTCTCCGCCTGCCACGTCATTTCACCGCGAGTAGTTGAAGAAATGGGCGCCTCTTATGGACATTGAAAGCAGACGACAGTGGTCCATAAAACATTGATTATTTTTGTAATCGGGAATATTCATGAGGAAATAAGTGACTAGCAATGATAGTAGTTATGCTCTCATCACATCCAGTCAAAAGGATAAGGGTTAATTCCCCTTTAAAGAAAGGTAACATCTTTAGTATTCCATTCCATCAACAAGTTCACAAAAATATGTTTCCACAAAACAAAAACAAATTTGGAAACGCATCACCATTCTAAAGCATGCGTTCATGCGGTCTGAATTACGCAGACTGCTATGTGTGCGGTGAATTGCAACGTGTGCAGAGCGAACGAATCGCCCGGGAATCTATTGTTTACAAACGTGCGCGTGAATAGCATTGGCGCACTCACAAATGGTTGGCCCGTATGGAACCAGGAAATAGCAGTGGTTCCGTAAGTGGTGGAAATTAATTGCTTTGTTTATGAATTACACAACCCTTTGCAAAATGTTGGGTATCTATTTGATATCACAAAACGGTACCAAAACATATAATAATGTGTTGTTCTTTGCCTGGTGGTCCCCTTTAAGTTTGTGCGTATGTCAACTAAGTTTACTTGTCACTGGATCACTTTAAGGGTTCGCTCAGGTGTGGCTGATGACATCACTTCACAAGATTGCATTTATATAGATCAGTCTTTGTAGGTGCAAAACTTCATACATGTAGGTTTCTTTTGTCTTTGCCCTAGGGGTGCTTGCTTTGAAAGGTGTTGTATTAACAATAATATGACTCATATTGCTAGTACAGATCTTCCCCTCATTGCTGCAAACTTTGGTCAAAGATGTTGGTTTGAAGAAAAAAAATATGATTCATGTTCCCACGTGTCTCATTTGACAACCACGATTTTGACCATACCTTGAGCAATAGTGACTCACAAAATGTCACAAACCAATTTAAAGGGATCTAACTAACATTGCCCAAATCAACAAAACTTACTTACAACTATAGCAGTTCTCAATACCTTGTTGTACTTTTATTACTAGTAGAAGCATGGAACAGATTTGGTTTCCCCAATTTCTCTCTCGTTATACAAATATTTATGACCGAAATGTTTGAACTTGTATACTAGAAACAAATTATTTTAAGGGGGTTGAACAATGAACATTTAACATGGACATGGATAATTGAATATTTAAAAAAAAGCTTATTGTCATCCATAAATGAATTTAGATGTAGCAATGAATTTTGATATAATTAGTAACAAAGGCAATCAAACTGATAAATTATTTTCCTGAATCAGTTGTTTTCAGGTTATGTCTACTGTTATGCCATGAAAGTATTGAGATTGTTATTGACATGAGTGTTCAATGATATTTAGTCTCATAAAGTGCAAATGTCATTCATCATAATTATACTCTCCTATTTTGTAACTATTTGTGTTTATGAAATTCATGTCCATTCAGTTTATTAAAATGTAGGTGAATGCTCTGTATTGTCTTTTAATTATGTCTATTAAATGAGCTAGGTTTAAACATACATCTTCATGAATATTTATGTTTGCTTTTGTCCCATTTTTTGTTCAGGTGTTCTTTGAGTCAGCCAAGAAATCAACATTGGTCTCATGACGAAGGGTGAAATTTAGCTATGAGGACTAACACTGCCAATCTATCCATTAATGTGGACTTGTAGAGTATATTCCGCCATTCGGCTTGTTCCAAAATGTGCAACATCTCCTGCCAGTCAACGTATGGAGCATGGATTTCAAGAATGTGTTGTACTGATTAGAGATGAACAGTGCTCAGTGACATTTGACCTCATGATGAAGGTTTACTTGGCATTGCCATGGTGATGAACTATGTTAGTCATCCTGAAGGTCAGTCTATTACAAGACGCGTTCTGCAAGTCAGCAGTTGATAGGAAGCATCTCACCACATTGATGCAATCCTAACAATATGGAATAACTGCTGGCGTAATTGACCTAGAGATGAAGGACTACTGAGGCCCTGATACTCGTTTAAAGGTTATGGACAACTTCTGGAGCGTGGCGTTTGATTTGCATTAATAAAGGCCATCTTTAATAACACATGGTGAATCTAAAGCCACATTGACCATATGAGAAAGGCAACTTGTCATTATAATGGTAACTAATTGTTGGTTGACCCATTGATGTTGGATGCGATTTCAGCGCCATTATGAATGCAACTGGAGTCCCTGGCAGTTCACAAATGTTGAGTTTACAGATCAACCAAACTATAAAAGCCGTATGATTCCAGCCATTCCTAGTAGAATCTGATAAATTGGGCAGGATAAGAAAAGAAACAAAGATATTGCTTATTCTAACTTTAGCATGGCTAGATATTAATTATTTTTGATGGTCGGCCCATCCAGCGAGTAAAATCAAGACTTGCCCAAGTTTTTGTGGCCCGCAAACAGCTTTTGGATGTGGCCCAAGATGAGGAAAATATTCTGTTATATTTTGTTGCCCTGTCAGGCATGTGAAATTCAACATTAGTATTAAAATGTTGGTGGCCCGAAGCTCATGTGTAGTGGCCCTGGGCCAGCAAGCTAGTGCTAATTCTGAAATCTGTGTTTAGCATCATGCTTGTAAGAATGATGGATCATGTTTATGTTTTTTCCAAACAAATTTAATGAGCAATGTAGATGAGAATCTGCTCCAAGACTCTGAAATGGTCCAATGTGTAGTGGACAGAGAGCATACAATGCAATTATGTAAATACTTGTGAACAAATATTACATCATTATATTTGTGCAATTTTGATGCACTTGTGAAGGACATTTTTTTCTTCTCATACATGTATATGAAGATGAACTTTCATTCTCCCTTAATGATTGAGATTTGATTTTGTTATTATTTTTTTTACAAAAGTGGAGAACTTGTCATTTGTTGAATAATTTTATCTATCCTTTAAAAGGTACGAACTTATGACAAAACAGTATGTCTGAAAGAATGGAGAGATCATTTCTTAAATAATAGTTGTTGTTTTGTAGTCTCTAACTAAAGAAACCATTCAGTGTTATATCTGTCTGTGTGTATTTATTTTGCCATTTCTATGGACAAGTGAATGTTATGATATTATGATGAACGGGTAAGTAATCCTTGCTGATATTTAACTGAAAGAGTGTCTGTTTTATTTCAAAGAGTAATAAAATGACATGTCTTTACTTCTACACGGTCTACCAATTTCAATCTATAAAGCCAATTTTGTTGGTGAAATATTTGTAATATGTTCCTGAATTTATACCAGTTTAATTTTTATTACAATTTATGAAATAAAATTTGCCAAAAAAAAACCCATGTAAAAGTAATGGGGAAACCATTAGAAACATCCTGGATTATTTCTGAATAACTTAAATTAGCAAGTACATATCAAATACATGTAATTACCAATGAGATGGTTCAATGAATAACTTAGATTATCAAGGACATATCAAATACATGTAATTACCAATGAGATGGTTCAATGGGTTGATTCTGTCTCCTTTACAATGGTAAATAAGAGAAACTGTGGACAATTTGACCGTAATGAGTGTTACCTGTAGCATAATAACGTATTGATACAGTTATTTAAAACAATATTTTTTGTAGCATAATTATTGATAAAGTCGTGTCATGAATTATGAATTCAACATTCACCATCATGCCTAAATGTTACTGTTACTAGTTCTTAATCAGTAAATCAAGTAGATTTCTGTGACTAAAAAAATATACTAAAAATGATATAATTATGGTCTCTTTTGATTCCATTCACATGTAGTATGATTGCTCATGACATGTGAGAACAAACTAATTCGTATTGTTCATGATGCATTATAGATTTGAGGTTTAAACAAAAGGAAAAAAGAAAGAATATATTTTAGTGAGATTGCAAGTATGAAATTGATATGAATTGCCAAAGATGTGAAAAGAAGAAATTTCAAAAATTTCCATGTGACATATTTTTATTCAAGAAGAAACGATGAAGAATATAATGCTATTCAGTGAGGAAGAAGATATTCCAGGGAGTTAGATGAAATGTGAAAACATAATTTGTTTGAGAAGATAAAATGGACAAAAAAGATCTTGGTACTTTCATGATAGAAACTGCGAGTTGATATTGTAATTTTTTTTCTGAAAGGTTGTTTCTTATGTGACAAGTGTGTTAAATACAACTTATGTTCTAATGTGTTCTATTCCATTAGCAATTTCAAAATACAACATATCCCTTTTTGTGTGTGAAAATATTGCCAGCTTAAAAAATATAAACTTAAATTGTTGCTTTGGTCATCTTTCATAAATTGACAAATGTGAATCGTTTTTAGTTCAAATTTTATTTGGAATTATGTCAGCTTAAATATCAGAATTCAGTTTATTTTCATTTCAGTTTAGACTTTGCAACGCTTCAATTTAGAATTCTCCCTTTAAATATCATTGTTTCTAAAAAATAAATGAGTTAAAGAAATAGAATCCCTTAGTTCAATCTTGAATGAAATCGAGATTATATTAATTAGTTAAATGGTCTGGGTTGTTTATTGATTAATATTTCTTCAGCCCTAACCCTCCCAATAAGAAACAAATTGAAAAGAAGTCATGATAATTGTATTTGTAATGTATTTGAGATCATATTGATCCCTTTCCAAGGACAATGGTAACTGGACCTTCTAGTATGAGTTATCTTTCATTGGCATTTTGCATTTTTGTGAGAACAGTAAATACATGTATGTGGACAATAACTATATGAAAATTAAAAAAAAAGAATAATTCAAATTGGAATGAAATGGCTCTAAACATCCATTCAATTAAAAAAGTCATGACTTTCATTAGTTTATCTACAAAATAGATTATAATGTGGAACAAATAAAACATGAATCTGTTCTCAATATATTATTTTTGTAGCATTTGTATCGGAAGTAAACTTTCATACTTCTTTGGTGTTCTTTGGATTTTGTTGGCATATCTTTGGGGAATTATTTTAGTTTCCATTTAATTGTATGTGTATGTCTATTGTCTACATACAGATTTTCATAAGTTTCAGGGTTCAAATGAGTGTTTTTTACCATGTTCTCACAAATGAGAATTATTATGGTACTGTTATGAGATCGAAAAGTCCATCAAAAGTTATAAGAAAAAGTTATATTGAAAATGTTATTTTAAGAGCGGCTTGAAGACTTAAACAGCCAAAAGCATCAGGAAATCAAAGTATAATTCTGACAAACTGATTTGGGTTAGCAATAATGTAAGAGACAATTTTGTTCCCTTTAAAAATGCTAGGTAAAAGAGTGAGAAAATACATTGAATGGTAATAATTTGCTAGTTTAAAATAAGTCTATTGAGAAGAAATCTTTTGAAAACAGCATAAATATTTATAAGAAATATGACACATTCCTGCTGAGCCTGTCAAAAGGTCAAACTGAAAGTACAGTCCCAACAGGTGCATCATTGTCCAAGTATTTTTGTATCAACATGAAGCTTTAATATCAGGACATTTTTTCACATTTTAAAGCTCATTTTGCCTTTGTATTTCATTTTCTCTTCTTTAAAATAATAGTTTGGTATTACATTTTTGTTAATAACGGCTGAATTATACAATTATGGGTAGTCTTTACAGCCTTTGATATGTGCATTCACCAGTGGCATAGTGTGATCGTGATCAGACTGATGGGGGGGGGGGGGGGGGGTTCACACCTTATGTATTTCCTTATTTTTCACCTATTTTCCCCTTATGATTTTGATTTGTCAAATAATTGGGGAGGGGGCACCTGCCCCTCATAGCTGTGCCACTGGCATTCATATGTAAAGTGCCAGATGGTTTTCTGTTTCATAGGATATCTTTGTTCCCCCTCACAAGAACAATATATAGCCACTTTGATTAGATTTCCAATTAATAATAATACCTAAATAACTTCATTTAGCCTTTCCATTTCGATGCATTTAATACAGGGCATGGAAAACCTGGACATTTATGAAATTTTACTTTTGTGCTTTCCAGGCCTTATCAGGGGAAATTTTCAAATAATCACATTATGTAAAGTTATGCAAAGTTATGGAATTTCATTTTATCTGCATTTCTTTAGCACTGGAATACAATCAATTTGTTACAAAGGGTACTGAAAGAAGTCAAACCATGGTCAAAAGTCATCACATTCTTGCTGTAAAGGAAAATAATTGTACATACCAAACTGGCTTTTTCCAGTTGCCACCAGACTTTCGACTAATAATAAGTAGATTTTAAAGATATTTTAGTTAAAAAACACCAAAAAACTTTGAAATTGTTAAGGGTATTTTCATTTCTTATTAGGTATTGAATATATATGGTATAAATATCAACTTAATTCATTCATTTTATGTTCTCTTCAAAACATATTTTGTTATTTCATTCTTTGTGCTGAATGTAATTTATATATTTTGAAAAAAATGCTCACGCAGTGCAGCTTCGATGCTATTTGAAAATCTGAATTAAATTTAAGATTGTTAATTTCCTTGACTTGTAACTAATGTATAAGAAATAACAGAACATTTGAATTTGTAGTGTAAATATTATTTTTGTCATTAAAGAATTACTTTGTGTAAATGAGTATATTATGCGAAATATAAGTGAAATAAAACTTGATATCAAATAATAGTGTGATTTTTTCCCGGAAATCTTAATCTTTTTGCCCAAAGATTTGAATAGATAGAGATTATGATGGGAACAAAATATTCATAATCAACATAATGATACATGATGTACATGTACAATTATCATTTGCTTTACTCCCGAAGATAACTATTGTCTCTATTATTTCTTGTCCCTATTTAGATGGCTAAACAAATATCACATGCTAATTCATTGCCCCACTACCAAGGACTAAATTCTGGGACAGTTGTTATTAATTTTCTTTGAGTTTCGTCCTCTATCTACAGCTATACAAACCCAAACTTACGCCTGTAAATGCACCTCTTGAGTATGTGTGTCTGCAAGCAATAGGCATGCAAATAAGTGTGTGTGTGTGTGGGTGTGTGTATATATGCGTGTGCGTCATAAAAAAAAAGTGTGTGTATGTGTGTGTGGATGCATGTGTGTGTGTGTGTGTAATACATCAACCTGGTCTGTGTGCAATGTTATATGTGTGTATTGTGTAAATGGAAGTTGATAGATGCATGTTTAAACATGTGAAATGCTAGTAAAATGTAACATACTGTACTCAAATCATTTACATAAATAAGTACATTCATATGATTGAAAAGAATACAAATATGTGTTTAAGTGACGTGAAACAATCAATTATAAGTTACAATTAATTGGAAGTTGGGTCATGTGCAAATCTGATTGGTTGAAAATTGTAACTTACAATCGATTGTATCTTTTTCTGCATCAGGCCAGGGCCCATGTGCAGTGTAGTGGTGTGCAGTATGTCTATCCCAGAAATACCAGCCCCTTCCTAGAGTATGGTTAAAGGTAGTTCAGATTCGTCAAATGAGATGCGCGGCGCCATCTTGCATAGCGTTGCGCACGGTGCGTAATGCACGTTAGCTCAGTGTCATGCGGTGCGCGCAAACTAACCCAGTTCAAAATGGCGACCCGCTATGTAGCATCCCCACGCTTGATGCCCTTTAATATCCAGATGAACGTGCATCACAAATAAAGCATGGGATATTTACAATGTACACACTAATGATAATGAATTGGGTTATAATGTGTATATACAGTTGTCCTCAAATTATTCATACCCCATGGAAAATAACATTCTTTTTTAGACTCTTCATTATTTTGTAAAAGCTTTTATGTTGGTACTTCCTGTGTATATTTTGTATACTTGTTGCTAACTTGCTATGCAAAAATCCACATATGAGTTGGCTAAACTTCATTTGCATAATAATAGATATGGCCAAAAGTTATATTTTGCTCATGTTCAGAATTATTCATACCCCTGACAATACTCATCATGGCCAAGAAGAAGGTGCTCAGTGATGACCTACGCCAGCGTATTGGGATTGCCCATATAGTTAGGCGGCTAAGGGTAACAATTGTGCACTTTTTGAAAGAAGTATGAAAGTCCTACCATATAATCTTCATTATATGTGTATTATTTTCCCTCGTGGAAGTTTGCTCAATTTGACCCCAAGTGACCTTTAGAGGTGACCTTGTTACCACCATATTTTACCGATTTGAGGCATCATTCTTAACGCTTCTCCTATATTTCGTTTTAAATATGATTGTAGCAGTTAGCCTCGCGTCCGTGGGGTGACAATGATCTAATGTAAAGATGTTGGGGTCATGGGGTACTAAAGGTTATGGAGCTCATTATCTATGCTCTTATCAATGTCATTGAAGTAAATAAATAGTCCTGTACACGGATCTTAACTTGTCTACTAGACCTGGAGACGTTCTTTAGTCTAACATGTGTCATATTCTAGAAGGTTTAAGAAGAAATTTTAGCTTTGTTCCCAACTTTTAAAGTTAATTAGCTAATTTTCATATTTGTGTATAAAGGTCAGGAGTGATTTTCAATCTCGGAATAGTAAAATATTGATAAAACAAGTATTCTAGGGTATTTTGGGGCAAGGATTCGATTTCTGGTGCTCGTTTGTAAGTGCCATATGGGAAACATCCCCAAATCCAAGATGGCTGCCTCTAATTTGCATATTTATGACTATTGATTTTCAGTGGCTACAGCCCCTTATAAGCAATGATTCCAGATTATTATTGTTAGTTATGTTCTAAGTATGTATTTAGATATCAAAGATTAGTTGCCATAAAGGCAACCTCTAGCAATGCATATTATTTGCCATAGTTAGGTATTTTATATAATTTGTATATTTCCTCAAATCGAGTATATTGGGAACCACGGACAGTAAAAATGACAAATTATACCACTTTTCCAAGGTTTTTAGGGGGCAACAGATCCATTTTTGATAATACTTCCTGTTTAACGATGCAACCATCTCAATCGAAGATGGCTGCTCCCCAAATTACACATAGCTATGATACATGACTGTATTATTTCTGTTATATTAGATCGATATTATAATATTTCGACTTTTAATTATTGGAATAAGTAACTAGAATACTTGAATCATGATGTAGTTCGCTTGCTTACAGTAAAAAAATCATACTTTTATAAAATAAATACAATTAAGTGGCAACTAGCATTTTTCGTTCAAAATTACAAAGGCGGCCATCTTGGATTTCTGTGGGTTGCAAGGTGATACGTCTAAGTATCATGATGGATTTGTTTGCCCCTTAAACCTTGGAAAAGTGGTATTCCTTGTCATTTTTACTTCCTGGTTCCCAATATACTCGATTTGTGGGGAATATGCAAATTAGGTAAAATACCTAATTATGCTAATTGTATGCATTGCTAGAGGTTGTCGATGTGGCAACCAAGTTAAATTATCTTTAATACGCATTTAGAGCATAATTGAGGAAAAACCGTCTGTAATTATGATTTATAAGAAGCTGTAGCCACTGAAAATCCATTAAAATTCATAAATATGCAAATTAGGACAGCCATCTTTGATCTAAGGGTGTTGCCAACATGGCACTTCCAACGAGCACCATGAATGAAATCCTCTGCCCCAAAATACCTTAGAATACTTGTTTGTTATCCATGTTGTACAATACCTGGCAAAAAAAATGACCCTGACACTATTTTACAAATATGCAAATTAGCTATTTAGTGTATACTGCTTTAAAAAAATAGTTGCCCAATGTTGCCATGGTAGAAACAAAGCTAAAATGTATTCTTAACCCTTCTAGAATATGAATCAATAAAAAAATGTTGGACTGAAGAACGATCAGTAAACTTTAGACACTTGTGAAAAGTGAGGGGGGAGGGGGGGGTCCCAATCCTTTTCATTTACCCCATACAATTACCTCATAAAATAATCATATATATTATAATAATGGACAATATGATTTTCAGGTCACTTTTTAACCCATTAACTGTTAAGGAAAAAATCAAGTCATGTTAGATACCCATACAATGGTGTAATAACGCACTTTGCACCCCTTTCTTTCAAGACCCTGTCCGCCCTTATGTTCATAATTAGCAGACTTCCACGGGAGAAATTAAACGTTATGATAATATAATCTATCTGTGAAAATTCACACTTCTTTCATTTTGTGCACAATTGTTATGATTCCAGGCCTTAGCAGCCTAACTAATAGTGAAGGAAAGGGTCTTAAGGCCATTTCAAAGCAGTATGATGTCCCTATGGCAACTGTCCAGAGCATAACCAACAAGCACAAGAGGTTCAACACTGTTAAATACCTCAGTGGGCATGGCAGGAAGAGTAAGGTGTTCCCCAAACTTGCCAGGAAAATCTGCAGAGAAATCAACAACAACCCGGATCACAACCAAGGCCCTAATTGAACGCTTGACCAGGCAGGGAGTCACGGCCCACCATGGGTCTTTCCAAAAGGTGACCTCCCCCCCCCCCCCCCCCCCCCGATTTCTGACACCCCTATTCTGACACCCTTTTTTTGCCCATTCACTTTGTACACACATGTCTTTTTGTCTCTCCCATTTATGTACAGTGACACGTCTCTCTGTCTCTCCCATTTAAATATGTGGGCAATTCCAGCGTCACGGACATTACAAATCAGAGAATTTTCATGACTTTCCAATGCCACTACTAATTCATACCTCTAACTAATGTCTAACTTTTATTTTGATTACAAAGCAATAGCCTGGTTAAGTATGCAAAACAAGTTTCAGAACATTTATCCAATTCGTTACTGAGTAATTCTGCAAAATGTGCGCCGTCACTGACATTACATTTTTTGGACATGACTTTTTGCATCCATATACATCTTTGCAAAAGTCTGTGAGTTCTGAGACCTCACAAAGGTGATTTAGGTATTTAATTATAGACAAGGCAATGATGAATTGAATCCAAGTTGTATTTTGAGAAACGGGCCAGGCATATGTGATCTAGACAACAAAACGTTGCGTCACGGACATTACATTTTCAGCGTCACGGACATTACACTTTTGTCCACTTTCTCTATACTCAGAAATAACCCGCAATAAATGCTCCATTGTGCATGAAACTTTTTTAATTGTACATTTGGTTTTGAGAACAAAATTCATATTTCAAATTTGTATTCACTTAGCAAAAAATCATTTTAAAAATATCAATAATTTTTTCAAAAATTATTGTAAAATTTGAAAAAAAACAGAATGTGCAGTAAACCAAGTGTTCAAAACAATATTATACATTTTTGATGAGGTACAATGCTGTTTTGTGCAAAAAAATTGTAAAATATAAAAAAAGTTTTGTCATCATGGGCAAAACATTGAAAATCATTGAAGAGTATAATATTTGCAATTTGATCATACTATATGAGATTTAACCATCTCTTTCTCCTCCTAGCAAGTTATAGTCAAGTCTTTATTGATTATTATAGAATGGGTTGATAAATCCCTGCAATCTGATTGGTTGAGAGCAAAATTTGTGCAGACAATTGTACTGGATGCATGAAAAGTCATGCGTCCGGTAAAAAAATCATGCGTCCGGTAAAAATTTCATGCGTCCGGTAAAAATTTCATGCGTCCGGTAAAAAATTTCATGCGTCCGGTAAAAAAATCATGCGTCCGGTAAAAAATTTCATGCGTCCGGTAAAAAAATTCATGCGTCCGGTAAAATTATTTCATGCATCCGGTAATTTTTCTAATTTTTAATTTTTTGACTTTTTGGGGGGCGTAACAATGCCCATTCTATAAAACAGATGATGCCCAAGTTTATTTCGTGGGTCGGTGGAATTGTTTGCACGCGGTAACTATGGAAACTAGTCTAAACCCACTCGGCTTCGCCTCGTGGGTTTAACAGTTCCATAGTTACCTTGTGCAAACAATTGCTACCGACCCACTCATACCTGCGCATCATTTGTATATCGAGACATGCATGTTCAAATTGAGCAAGGAATTTAGTTTTATAAATAGTTCAGAGTACTGACTCAAAGTTCACTATCTGATAACGATACAATTTATTAAAACTTGTACGAGGAAGGTAGTCCCCCTGTTACTTGGGATTATCTTATTTCTTGGCTAAAATAAGACATTTACATAAGAAAATCATGCTTGAACATTTTTAGCTCTGCTTTTTTATACTTTTCACTGTGTATGTAATGTCCGTGACGCAGCCGTGACGTAATGTCCGTGACGCCATCCTGGACAAACCACAAAATATTTTAGTAAATGCTCTTGATATACTTTATGATATCACATTCTAGCTTTGCAAATGAATTTTGAATTAAATTGAATTAGGACTTCTGCTTCTACAAAAACTTGTATATCTAAAACGTCACGGACATTACACACAATGTTGTAAGAATCAAGATTTTATCCAATAACAGTTTTCAAAAAGTAAAGATTTGTACACAATTTCCTTTTCTCTGATGTTAAAACAAAACATAAACAAGACATTAGAAGTAGAATTATTGTTCTGAAGTGATCCATATGTTAACATTTTATTTCACAAACAAGGGATGCAAATTTCATCATTTTGGGGGGTAATACATATAATTTTTGTCCCAACTTCAATGGCCCCCCCAAAAATATTCTGCATTGAATTTCAAACTTGTTTCCTTTAGTCATCAAAATATGGTCCTTCCTCATTACTGCATGCCTTCAGCTCAATTTCGTGAAATTGACTGACACGCTTATTGAAACGAATGAAAAGCTTACGAAATTGGCCGAAAAACATATAGAACATGTGATATGCCTAGGTCAAAAATGCATCGGATGCCGCACAATCTTTTTACCTACATTTCGGATTGGGATATCGTACGATGGTCCCGTAGCATGGGGGTGCGTTGGGTGCGTACACCCCCCCCCCCCCCCCCCCCCCCCCATTCAGAAAGGTCCACTTTGTATCGTTCTCGGTCTCGGGCAGCGATCGGTCCATTTGACATTTGACGACCCCAACTCCCTGTTTACAAAACTAAAACAGTGGTCTAAATCAGCGACAGACCCCCCCCCCCCCCCCCCCACACTCACACTTACACGAATCAACTAGTGGTCTTGGTCCCGTTTTTGCAAATACGCACCCCCAAAGCCCAAACCCACCCCCTTGACCCTTGAAAAATCCAGGCTACCGGCCTGAGCGGTCAAATATTTTGTCTTGTGGTGGTTGTCTTGGGGAGTAAGGGAGAGGGGGGGGGGGGGTAATATTCCGGTGGGTGATTGTCTTTGGGGGAGGGGGGGGGGGGTAATTGTCTTGGGGTGGGGGTAATATTCCGGGGGGGGGGGGTAGTTGTCCGGGGGGTAATTGTCCGGGGGGTAGCTGTCTTGGGGGGTAGCTGTCTTGGGGGGTAATTGTCTTGGGGGGTAATTGTCTTGGGGGGGTAATTGTCTTGGGGGGTAATTGTCTTGGGGGGTAGTTGTCTTGGGGGGTAATTGTCTTGGGGGTAATTGTCCTAGGGGGGTAATTGTCCGGGTGGTAGTTGTCCGGGGGGTAATTGTCCTAGGGGGGTAGTTGTCCGGGGGGTATTCTTCCGGGGGGTGGTTGTCCAGGGGGTAGTAGTCCTAGAACCCATTTGGTGGCATTATTCAATGTGTTTTGTTATGTGTGTGACGTGTGTGTGTGTTGCATTGCATTGGACGTAAAGGTTATTGCGGTGTATGACTTTTGTGTATCGCTTCAGCGTATAGTGACACTTGTGTTTGTGTACGAAGTGAATTGGAAAAAGGGTGTCAGTGTCAGGGGTGTCAGAAATCGGGGGGTCACCTTTTGGAAAGACCCGTCCAGCATCGAGCGAGCGAGGATTGTATGCTTCTCCTTTCTTCCTCCAGACGTATTCAACATCCGTATGGCCAAATAACTCCAACTTCGTCCCATCAGACCACAGGATGGTTGACCAGAGACTGAGATCTTGCTTCAGATGACCTCAGGCAAAGGCCAGGCGAGCCTTCAGATGTTTCTTCCTGAGCAGCAGTGTCTTCCGAGGCCTACGTCCATGGAGGCCTCCTCTGTGCAAGACTCGCTCGATGGTGGACCGTGACACGTTCGTCCCTGTCTGGTCAAGCGTTTCAATTATGGCCTTGGTTGTGATCCGGGGGTTGTTGTTGACCTCTCGGCAGATTTTCCTGGCAAGTTTAAGGGAAACCTTATGCTTTCTGCCACGCCCTCTGCAGTGTTGAACCTCTTGTGCTTGTTGGTTATGCTCTGGAGAGTTGCCATAGGAACATCATACTGCTTTGAAATTGCCTTATGGCCCTTTCCTCACTATGGGCAATCACAACACACTGGAGTAGGTCATCACTGAGCTCCTTCTTCTTGGCCATGATGATCAGAAACCGAGGATGACCAGAACGCTTTTCCTCTATTTTTTCTCTCCTGGAAGGGTGCTATTTTTTATCATTGTTTAACATTTGGTCAAAAAAAAAAAGGTATTCAATCCATTGAAACATCTTGAAAATAACTATAGGAAAAACATTAGCACATTTGCAGGAAATGAAACGAATGGGCACTATCAAAAAAGGAAATTTTTGTTGAAGTGTTGTCAGGGGTATGAATAATTCTGAACATGAGCAAAATATAACTTTTGGCAATATCTATTATTATACAAATGAAGTTTAGCCAACTCCTATGTGGATTTGTGCATAGCAACAAGTAGACAAAAGATACACAGGACATACCAACATAAAAGCTTTTACAAATGAATAATCTAAAAAAGAATGTTATTTTCCATGGGGTATGAATCATTTTGAGGACGACTGTATGGTCATGCGTCGTGAGGTCGCCTCCTTTTGTGTTACATGCCATTTTGGGCTTCTGCGGGACAATGTTACAGTTGAGAGCAAATATTTTCTGAGGAAGACCTACCCAGATAACAATGCGACGTTGGCGGAACGTAGTCTATAGTCGACACCGTCGCGGTTGGAAAAACAACGTTTAGCCAACGTTGGCCTACGGTAAATTCACAACCATATTTTTGCAGTCGGCGAGCTGACGTTAAAACAACGTTAAGCCGACGTTGGCTGTTGACTGTTGGCAAACTGGTCGGCAAATGTACGTTGAAACAACGTTGGGTGATAGTTAGACGAACAATCATATTTATATGGTCGAAAAGCAAACGTTGGGCCAACGTTTCGCCTACTACGTTGGATATTGGTTGGCTAGTTGACGTCGTACTAACGTTTGACAAACAACCGCATTACGACGGTAGGCAAGCCAACGTGGGGCCAACGTTCACTTATATAGTCGTATGAACGTTGGGGTTTAGTCGGCTCAATGTTGGCTTGACGTCAGAAATAGCAAAATAAAAGGTTGGGCAAACGTTGGCGCAACATTGGCAATTGACGTTGGCTTATGGGGGTTTGGCCGACGAGGGCCCAGCGGCAAGAATGACGTGGGCAAAACGTCACGTTTTGACGTTGGCCCAACATGACCGCCTACATTGGGCCAACGATGGGCCAACGTAGCATTGTTATCTGGGTACCCTATCAAAACTATACATTTTCTGAAAGGAAATTTCACAAGGAACCCAAATATGCACTCAGAAATAACACTCGGTGTACAGTTAACATGGTTAATTGTTCATATTAACCAAAACACGAAATTTTGTTTTCCTGATAACTTTTTTATAAAGTAGCTCTAGACAAGAAATTATAATGTTTTCATGCAGAGCAGACTTGGACCCCGTTTACAGTGAAAAAAAGGCCGGAGCCGCGGCTCGGCCCTTTTTTCACTGTAAACGCTCAAAAGGCCAAATGCGGTACCAAAAGTGGCCGCGCATTTGGCCCCGCTCTGGAGTAGTCTCGGCCGCGGCTTGGCCGCGGCTCGGCCCCTCTTTTCTCACTGTAAACGCACGCATGGGCCAAATGTGGTACCAAATATGTGACCCGGGAAGTGAAAGGATCATTACGTCATAGGATATGACGTCGTAATCCCTCGTTTATCGAATTTTCTTCGGTGTTTATGGTGCCTCTGATCTGCACTGTGACCCCGGCGCGCTCCCAAAATAATGGTTTGTTTACATGCAGAGCGCCAATGCGACAAGATATTGAAAGGGCGGCCGGGCCGAGCCCGCCACTGTAAACGCACAAAATTGGGGGGCCGAGTACCGCAATTTAGGCCGAGCCACGGCTCGGCCCGGCCCTGCACTGTAAACGGGGTCTTGGACCTTAAAAGCAATTATAATATTGTCTGGGGTAAATTATTATTTTGCGGGAGATTTTTAAATTTATACTTCATGATTTTTTTCGGTTTAAATAATCAATAATGTTCACTAAGTAGGAGTCACTAGATGAATGGAATATAGAGTAAAGTAAGCTTTAATTTGATACCAAATTTGTAGTTTTTACCCAGAATTCACAAAATGTATCGGTCAAGATTGTGCCCCCATTGAGTCTGTACAGGAAAGTATTGGGAAACCCCCAATTTTCTATGTTTGAGTTGATTTAATAAAAATTTGATGAGGCAAAAACACTTTTCAATCACCTGACATTAAAGTTAAATGTTTTAGCTTTGGTACCAATATTGTTGCTATACATCTAGTTTTGACAAAGTTATTAACGTTTTAAGAAAATGTGCACTTTGAGAGGCATTTTCCCATAGACTTTGTACAGGGTCGCCGCTTCCTGCGCCGCCCTCGTGCTCCAACCTTCAAATAGCTGTATCTCCACTTTGGGAAGAGCTATACCTTTCAAACTGTGCAGATAGATAGCATTCTGAAAGCTCTTTAAAATGATACCAAATTTGTTAAGAAAGGTTTTCAGGGGTTTTTTTAAATTAAGAAAATGGTAGCAAAAAAAAATCAAAATGTAACGGCGCCACCCAATTTGGAGGCGAGTTCATGACACATGACCATATATATATTACAAACATGCTCCATTATCGATATTCGTCACAACAATCCATGAACTCGGCACACCCCCAGTATCCTGCGGTTCTAGCTCTGGGGAATTTCTGCGTGAGAAATCTTGATTTGAACTTTCCCAGGGTCAACAATTATTTAATTTATGCTAAAAAAACACTACATAATAGTCTCCCCCCAGCCTTTTAAGAGATATTAGATCATGAATGAAATAAATATTACAAATTTGCCAATATAGTGACCCTGCTCATCCCTACCTTTGAAATCTCGAAAATGAATAATACAATAAACAAACGCCTGGAGATAAGACTGACTATTATGTTTCGGGAATCCCCTTTCCAGCATGCATTTCGCAATCGTAGTGACAAAATACCCTAGTTGCGTGCCGTGCGCATAATTATACAAGTATATTTCGCTAACTATAATGATAAGGCTTACAAATCCAGGTCATAGGTAAACAACTATGTTATTTGGGGGAACTTTGTATGTATATCGTCTTCATTATATTAAATAGGGTTTTCAAGAGTACCGCAACCAATGATAATAAGATTAATAACAATTAGTATAATTATTAGCAGATCTACTGACCTCGGGGAATTTTTTAAAAAGCTGCCCATCGGTCGTATACAAACAATTAAAAATCGGTATAATATATGTGTTTGTGTAATACAAAATACAAAATAATAAAATACAATTCAGTTTATTGGCTGTTGTGATGCCCCATGCGTCTATAAGTATAACCTACACTTTGTGGTTGCAGCTGCATTGTATTTCACAACTTGCGTATATAACCCATTTTATGCTGGATATTATTATACATGTATATATATTAATGATGGACATCGATCGTGTGTGGTAAATTGTAACTAAAGTACAACTACATGTATGATATAATCATAGTAATAACCATACAATAATAACATACTAGTACTCGATTTATACATGTACGTATAGCACAACCATTCCATACGTGATATGATACACGCTATACTCCCTGATCAGTAGACATTATGACGTTCAACTCCTACTGGGTCCCTATAATTTATAAACCTGGATAGAGAGCAGCAATATTGGATAAATTTCAAACAGTAATGAGCTGCATATTAATATGTCTACCACGGGCGTAGACATGTCATTGATACCCATTCAACTGGGGGGGGGGGGGGGGGGTGATCTATTCATTCATCCCCCCCCCCCCTGATGAATAGGTATTACGTAAGCTACGCCCGTGATGTCTACCATGCTATTCATGCATCAACAAGGTGATTGCAACATAATCAACGTCAATGTACTTCATGTAACATAATAGCTTTACTGTACGGCGTACGCTAACATTACCCACATATTTCAAACATATATATAAGGAAACTGACACAAATATATAATGTAAATGAAAATGAGCAAAGAAAATAGATTTTTCGAACCCGAGACCTCCGGATTGCTAGACCGGTGCTCTTCAAGTAGAAATTATCTTGCGGAACATGCCAATTAACTGATTGACCGTGTGCTTGATGACATACTTATCAACAGTCAATGATATTATTCGTACCAATAGTGAATACTAATGACTTCATGGCCGTACAAGCACTATTAATTCAGAA
Organism: Echinarachnius parma; assembly: GCA_037951105.1. NCBI lineage: Eukaryota > Metazoa > Echinodermata > Echinoidea > Clypeasteroida > Echinarachniidae > Echinarachnius > Echinarachnius parma. Next base: position 143,536 of record JBAMJV010006598.1, read on the forward strand.
TAGTACAACTATATACAAGAAAAGTACTCACCGTCACTGCAGGTGAGAGAAGATGTAACCTGTTTCCTCAAGAAGAAGGTTCATATTTCTACAATACTTTAATTCTGTGCAGGGGCCAGATAAAACGACGTAGGGAATTTATTTGCTAATATGTCGCAATCATTATAATAATAGGCGCATGTTATTACAAGCAAAAGGGGTATTTTAGTTTTGTTTTCATCGAGCAATCCATTTTTTTTTTCAAAACAAATATGACCCCATCATTGACCGCGCAGTCCCTATAATATGAATGCGCGCTCATCACCAAGATCACGACGTTCATCGGATGTCTCGAAGGTCTGTGTGCATCCCAGGTCACTGTTGTCATGTCGACCAATTAGCTGGGAGGAGCAGTTGGTGGTGAGCGCGGCTTCTTGGTTGGGGAGAGATGAGGATGTGTTCGCCCTCTGGTGGGAATGATGTGGCGGCGAGGTGTGGTGGGGTTTAGCCATTTTTCCAGGTATTTACTTTGTCACGTAAAACACGAAGATTCCAGCAAAACACTCTTTCAGATACACCAAAGCCAGCTAGGGCCCTGTGGGGTGTGACGTTATCAAAAACCTATTTTTAGAATCTCCAAATTTGAAATTCATTTTCCGAAAGAGCACCCAAAATAATGTCCAAATGCTGAAAATCAATCGAATATGTTAGGTATTGGCTGAGATATGCCCATCCGAATTAATTTATTTCATAGGAAATCACTGTTATTTTGGTCTGTTTCGTAAATTTAAGTGATTTTCAACATTTTGGACATTATTTTGTATGCTCTTTCGGAAAATGAAGTTCACATTGAGAAATTCAAAAAATATATTTGTATGATGTCACAGCTTCGGTACTGCGTTTGCCTACTAAATTCAATTTGTGTATAGATCAGACAAATGCCCACTCAGATATTATATAAGCATGATTGTGTTGAAAGAAATACATATTTTACTCAAGTGTTGCTCTAGCCAGTTTTTCCAGGCATTTGTCACGGGAAAAACAGAAATATTCCGGCAAAATACTCATTCAAACATACCAAAGACCCTGTAGTTGTCATCTCCTGACACGTTTGCCTACTAAACTCACTTTGCATGGGATTGGACAAATACTATGCCCTATAACTCCCACTCAAATGAATATCATATAACATTGTGTTGGTAGAAACACATATTGTACTCAAGTATATCTGCTAATTATTATTGAACAATGCATGGTTATCATGACAGCAGCAGTGGCGTAGCTATGGAGTGGGGGCCATGTTTTGTAGTCAACATATTAACCGCCTCGAAATGGGTCTGGTGGATGCGTCTGGCTCTACTAAAACATCACACAATTTTATGGTTGCCTTGCTCGTATAGATCCGAAAGAATAATTATTCCACGTAATAATCGCTCTGATTGGCCAGTCAAATGTCCTATAGTAAGCAAGCATGTTGGCGAAGGTTGATTGGTTGGCTGTATGAGTATTATGAATAATAACCGACCCATTATCTGCATATATGTAAATGTCACCCCTTTAAAGAGCATCTCGTACAAATAAATTATGCGTGGGTAGATAAGGCGAAGTATTTTACGCTATATTTGACCAGGAGGTACTTGATTTGACACACCAAGAGCAATGAAAATGTTTCTAATTGACATACATTACCAACCACTCTTTTCCCAATAATTGTGAATTCGTTTATTTTCAAGAATGTGAAGGATGAGTAATCTTTCCAAGACCCGCTTTTATAACGGTCCAAACCATGTATATTTGTTTTGTAAATTGTATGTTTTTGTAAAGTTGTTTTATGGCTAAAGCTAAATTTGTGCATTCGATGATGTACGGTCTCAACAGTGGCGGATCCAGGGGGGGGGGGGGGGCTTAGGGGTTTAAACCCCCCCCCCCCCCCCTTGGGCTGCCAAGTGAAAATGTATCAGTGAAAAAAGTGAAAACAAAGTGAAAAAAAATCACTTACGGGGGTTCAAAATAGCAAAAAAAAATCGCCGCGAATCGTCATTGGGTCAACCCCCCCCCCCCCCCCCCCCCCTCAGCAAAAAGCTAGATCCGCCCCTGCTCAAGAACCGAAGGTTCATGAGAGTATCAGTCGTAATCACTGACATTTAAATGCGATAATTTATGTTCCCAAAGTCAAGGACATGCCATTGGGATAAGTCGAGCGAGTGTTGGACGACCCACGGGGGCCATCCCCCACCCCTCGCCCCCCCCCCCCCTTTCCTCTGTGTGTTACTGCATCATGACTGGAAAATACAGAGGTGTAAAAGTTTTTAAAAAGTAGTATGCCGCTTTTTTTTCTAAATGTAATGTGTGTCTATATATAAATCTCCTGGTGTGTAGGCTATTCAGCGCGTCATGGGGATTCCCCTCATCACTGAACATGCACTGAAGGTCAAAGGGGCGTGTTCTTCGAATCCTGCTGCCGCAGCGGAATCGCACAGAGACCTGGGTTCAGCATAATATGTTTTGCAATATCTACCCGGAGTCCAGGTAGCAAGCTTTGATTTGGTGAGTTATTCTTGTGTTTTCTATACTAAAAATACTTATTAATGTCTTAACTACGAGATCATTTAGCTGCTGTCCTTGCATGGTCTTTGAGTACACGTATACTCTGTTACATTGTATGCGCAGCTGTAAAATTATGTCTACTTTTGATTTATACAAAGAAAAATTGTTAATAATGATAAATATTGCTTTGAAATGCATATTTTATTATAATTCAAGACTAGCTTCACTAAATAATATAAATATCATAGCCTATAGCCTACACAATGGCATTTAATATAGTCCTACTTGTTTTCTGAATATTCAAGCCAAAGCATAATACTACTTTGTATATTATCATGTCAGCGGTACGCCATGGAGTTGTGTATAGGTCATAATGAGGTAAGTTGACATTATTATGCCTACACAATAATGAGTATTTCCTCTTCTATATACGTGGTGACCACAGGCAAATTGTTGATTATTCTGTCACTTTGCAGGGAGAATTTGCACGCCAGTCTTTTATCCAGGGATAAAATGGATGTATACATAGATCCACAATCCACAAGCTCTGCTCTCTATATCCCTACATTTGTACATAACTGATTGATTATCGTAAATGAATTATAGCTGATAACAGTTGTCATGGTTGTTACATTATTAATATTAGGATTTGTAAATGTATTTTGTGAAAACGGAAATAAAACTTATATTTATAATATTGTAAATCCAGGTTGGGTTTTAAAGCCAAACGGGAAACGCCCCACACACACACAAAAACAAAAATGTACGCTTTTATCACCAACCGTGTGAAAGAATATATTATCATTAAAAGTGAGCAAAGAAAAATGGGATTCCAACGGGATTCGAACCCGAGACCTCCGGATTGCTAGACAGGTGCTCTACCGACTGAGCTATAGAAAACCCTACGACGGCGTTCTTCCCAGAAACCCCTTAATTTATCATTGCTCAAGTAGTCAGAAGCTTTATAAACCTGACATAAACCCGAAGCGGATTAAAATCAACTTCAGGATAAATGCGAGGGATCGCCGAAGCGATACAGCTTTTTGTAATAATTAATTCAAACATATAGGGAAACTGACCAAGAATATATTGTGATTAAAAGTGAGCAAAGAAAAATGGGATTCCAACGGGATTCGAACCCGAGACCTCCGGATTGCTCGACCGGTGCTCTACCGACTGAGCTATAGAAAACCCTACGACGGCGTTCTTCCCAGAACCCCTTAATTCATCATTGCTTAAGTAGTCAGAAGCTTTATAAACCTGACATAAACCCGAAGCGGATTAAAATCAACTTGGGGATAAATGCGAGGGATCGCCTCACTTTTAATCACAATATATTCTTGGTCAGTTTCCCTATATGTTTGAATTAAGAATATATTATCATTAGGAATCTATTAATGTAAAAAGTTGGACAAAAACTACTTTGAAATTGACTATTTGAGCAATACAATTTTCGAAATGACAAACGACAGGCACCTACGACGGACTCGATTCATCCGCATTCCCCCGTGTGCAAACCGGCAAGGCGCACGTGAATTTTAGCGATCAGCCACGATAGATCCTGTCGGCGAATACGGGCGGATCAAGCGTTGATACTCGATCCGGCTCAAATCTCGGAGGTGCGCACGGAACTTTCCTCATATTTCAGCATTTTATAGCGATGTTATGGTTCAGATTTTACCATTATAAACCCTGCTTTATACCACTTGAACCATGCTGATCAATTATTAGTCTGGCCAATAGAGTTGATATCCGTAACTTTAAAATATTGCTTTTTTGCTTTAAGGGTTATTAATTTTTGGTAACACACTGATTTTTTTTTTCTTTCTTATATTTTATATAGGTGGTGATGCTGGCAGAACCTCCAGATGAAAGGAATCTTACATGTTTATCAACTTATTGGACCGCACTTTCTTAGCCGAAGATACTATAGATTTTAAAATATTATAATAGTACATGGAAAACTACTTTGTTGTGCTTACTCACAAGTTGTTTCACATCTGGCCACCGGACAAACTTGGTAAAGGATCTAACTGGGTAATCACGGAACCACTAGGTTTGGTATTTACAAGTCCATGGTCTGGTGCAAAGTATAAACGCAGGTGAGGACCTATACTATTACCACTATAATATTGACTACAATATAGTATTATGCTTAATACAACCTATTACTACTACTACTACTACTACTACTACTACTACTACTACTATTACTACTTCTTATAATAATAATAATTATCATTATATTCCACATACTAAGAATCTTGCTCTACGATTGGTCAAAAGTTAATCACGTGATGAAATATAGTTTCGCCCATTCGTTACACTCTGTAGATATCTTGGGTGAAAGTGCGTTGCACTCACTAGATAAAAAGTACTATCTACACTCCGCGGTTGCATTGAATTGAATACCAATAAGTGGCGCGATAACTCTATGCGCGCGGTTGCATTGAATTGCTGTGGAGAGTGTGTATTCAAATTCCGCACTATTCAGCAGACCATAGAAGTATGACTCCAACACTGCCGTTGTATTGTAGGTACCGGGTACGGTAGGTCTGCTTCATTTAATACGGGATTTGAATAGCCACACACTGCACGGTCAATTCAATGCAACCGCGGATGTGTGTGTTGCGCGAATTACAAATGCATGTAATGCGTACTTTGCACTGTATTATCGTACACCGCTTGCCATGACTCTGACGTTTAGACTTTAGAACGTTGACTTATGAACTGTTTTAGTGTTTCATCATCATTGATTACAATTTTCTTGGAGTCTGACTTGGAGTTGGAGTTCACTTTCATTTTATATAGACCCAAGTGCTAGCCTATAGCCTTAGGCTATGGAATTGTCATGGAGTTAAACAATTGGAATAGCCATTGTTGGTAAGTAGATCAAAGTCTAGTACCGGTAACTGTAGTGTTAGTGTTAGAACTAGGCCTAGACATTAAAAGCAGTTTAAGTTGTCTTTCTCGTAGACCTAGCTACCAGTGAAATGTTTCCAATGTAGAATATAAAGCAAATAATTTGAATTGAATTGAATTGAATTGAACTTTATTTTCCACATCATCAACATGATGCATTTGTAATTCTATAGGCTAGCACTTGGGTCTATATAAAATGAAAGCAAATAATCACCTTTTGGTTTCAGGCAATGGCACAATCTATCACTTCCTCGGCGATCTGAATGTATACGCTATCTTTCCTCAGCTTCGCTTCGGAAAGATAGCTACATCCAGATTGCCTCGGAAGTGATAGATTGTGCCATTGCCTTCACCAACGGTAATTATTTGCTTATTACTATTATAATACTACACTTGACTATATACCGCCTAGCTAATACGATTGATCGTCATCTCTAAGCGATAGTACACCGGTCATCGGAAACACTCACAGTCAGTTCATATATACCGTATGACGTCGTGCACTTTCTGCTCCCTATGAAGCAATTTATTCTGGCAGCCGCAGCACGCAATCATCAGTGTAACGCACTCATAAATCATAATTATTTCCATCTTCTATTATATATCCGATATGAATGCGCTGACTGCATTGTATTAACATCGTGCGTTTCAATCGAACATTTTGTGCATCGTATCAACTCTTCTGGATGATTGTTCAGCCCTCGTTGGAACGAAAATAATTATATTTGATACAATATCGTATACAAAGTTCAGTCGAAGGGAATTATAGAACGCTTACAACCTTTTATAGATTTTCAAATCTCCCTGAAGCCATGTGAAAACGTTCGTTTTGAGAACAAGCCCGCTAGCAATGATCTATGATCGGTAAACAAGGTATACGTTGGAGCAAAATATAAACGGTAAAGAAAGAGAATTATGACCGTCTGTCCGTAGTCGAACGGTATATCGACCAAATTACAGTTTCTCTCAACTTTGTCACATTCTCTCATTTGATTGTGATGTCAGTGTTAATTATAATTATGTTTTTTACATAGTCAATAATTCACTAGAAACTCAAATCGCTTGATTGTATTTGCTTTAAAAAAAATAAATATATATTATATATATATTATAGCGGTTATAAGAAACTGAAAAATCATAGAAACTTTAACAAAAATTACTTTTGAAAACATTTGTTATAAAACAAAAAAGGGAAAATAGTAAACATGCATGTTCATAACGTTATAATCGAGTCCGTAATGAAGCCACGGTCAATTGTAAAAAATGCGCTACTTTTGTAACAAAATGTATACTTTTTGGTCATTTTGGTAAATTTCCATTGAGCTTTCATATTTCTGAGCTGATTTTTCTCAAACTAATCCCTCTTATTCAGTTTCTTTACGTAAGTGAACACAACAATTTGCCAGGGTCCCATAACATCTAATAACCACACTCAATTAGCTCAGCCGGCTTTGGCCAGCTTTTCCAAAACCACTAAATATGCACCATTAGTGAAAAAGTGTGTCTCCAGTGATCCTAGTCTTCTAGAGAAGAGATTTAACTTTACACCAGTTAAATTGTACTTTTACTTGATAGTGAGGGTCCTTCTCGTAAAAGTAACCATAAAGTGATTGAAAGTAAAATAAACAATTGACAGGGGATAGAATATGGCCGAGGTATCAAAAACCCCATGTCGCCAAGACAAAATCGTTCAGTTTTTCCAGGTTTGTAAAAAAATAAGATTACACCGGAGCAAAATAAGTGCGGTTTTACGACAGCAGCACAGTGTTCTATGAAACATAATACAAAATGTTATGATCCCACTTTATTTAAAATGTTGATGGCCATTGGAAATGTGTCGCCAAATCTAGTGAAACCTACGTTACCATTATCTTACTAAATAAAGGGATATGCTTAGATGCTCACATCTGTACAGTTATCTTATTTTTCTAATGATGAGAACATGGCATACAAGTAAAAACATATTTAAAAGTCAAGATACAAAAGAAATGTGAATGGAATATAAGAAAGAGACGGGATAAAATAGTAGATTTAAGAGGTGTAACATACGTTACCACGAATTTTAAATATAGGTAACCACTATGATGTAAATTACTCTACTGGAGTTCAGGCCAATGAAGTAGATTGATATCACACAAAAAATGAAAATTAAGTTCAACTAAATGTTGCTTAATCAACCAAATGATGTAACATACGTTACCAGGTGATGTAACATACGTTACCAGGTGTAAAAAAATGTGTGTGGGATATACTTAATAACTATCTAAATTGATAGCAAACTGGTTAACGCCATCTATATGTGGTTAAGGGTGAGCTTAGCAATCATTTTCGAAGCCAAAATTGTATTCAAACAACACTAAATGTAACATACGCGACCAATTTGAAACATACGTTACGGCCAAATTACATATCTTTGGAAATCGTTAACGGACACCTGACTAGATGAATGTTCACAAAATATGTTTTAGTGGTTTTATTAACACTTCATTGTTTTTTTTCATGGTTGTAACATTCAGTTAACAACTTTGAAACTAACTAGCTAACATGTGAAATGTTGATGGTAACGTATGTTACACCTTTTTATCAAAATGAAGCACACATTTCTTGCACAGTAACATTACGTGCTCATTTTCTCGGAGTATATACTACCAAGTATGCACTTTAGATTGGCATTAATATCAAACGTTTAGCAAGAACTTTATTTTTGACATTTTCTGACTTTTCAGTTGTACATAATTAGTGGTTTTGATGTGTAGGCGACTAGATCTCAGCGTAAAACTGGTAGCTCGATGAAACAAAGCGGAAGAGTCGTGAGTTTGTCACTGAAAATCTTTAAAATTTGTGTGATTGTTGTTTTGGTTGGTTTCATCATTTGATGACTCTTGAATCGACAAGCATTTACCTATTATAATTTCATATTATATTCACGTGTTTAACTTAACGACCGTCAGAACGAATAGACAAAAGTAAGATTTCTTTTAGAAAAATACATTCTGTTGATAGCTTTAAGGATGATATTTTAAAATCACCTTTGTATTGAAATAAAAGTCAAGATGTTGAAAATTTGACAACTCAATATAATAATGTTCTCGCCGGTCTACTTGATATTCATGCTCCGATTATTAATAAAGACGTGACTCAAAGGACTAACCCAACACGGTATAATCAAGAGGAGTTACACGAAATGAAACGCAAGAGACGACGTCTCGAACGTAAATTCATGAAATCTGGCCTTACAGTCGATAAACATATATATAATGATTATTGTAAGGTATACAAAGATAAGCTAGAAATAGCTAAACGTCAATATTTTACTAACAAGCTCCAGAATAGTGATGCAAAGACCCTCTTTAGCATCATTAAATCATTGAGCACCCAACACCGATAAAGTATTGCCTCCATTTGATTGCCCTAAAACTCTTGCTAAAGAATTCGCAGAATTTTTTGAGGCTAAAATCATTGGAATCCGTGCTGATCTGGATGCTAGTGATCCTCTACCTTTGTTAGTTGATCCCCCTAGAAGAGAGCCGGAATAAACTTTTGAATTTTGTATGGTTACTGAAGAAAACGTAAGAAAAATTATAATGGAATCTCCATCAAAAACTTGTTTGCTCGACCCAACCCCCACCCAACTCCTAAAGAAGTGCATTGATTCACTCATCCCAGTGATAACAGAAATTGTAAATATAGATTTTCCCGCTCAATTTGACACTTTTTTTTCAAACGAATTCATTAAGGGTCATTCAAATTCACGCATTACCGCGTAATCGTTGGTATCGGTCTTCCAAATTCCTAATAAGTGCAAGCGAATTCATGCATACGCATAAGCTTTCGTGAATAGACACAGAAGTTCATTTATGGGCATTCGAATTCGCGAATGTGCAGCCAACTGTCAACTGTCCTTTCGCGAATTCGAATAACCATTGATGAAAAGGTATGCTCTTTGTGCAAATTCACGTGCTCCTACGTGATTTTGAAAGACTATTTACGAATTCGAATGCTGCTTTGACACGGCGATCGCAAATCGCGCGAATTCGTTTGCTCCTATTATCAATTGGATTGACACAATCGCGAAATTGAGCGGGAAAACCTATAGTAACTGTCTTCTGGGATAATGCCTGAAGTCTTGAAGATGCCACATGTTTCGCCGATTCTTAAAAAATCAAATCTCGATTGAGATGTTCTACACAATTATCGGCAAGTGTCACAATTACCTTTCCTTGCCAAGGTTATCGAAAGCATGGGCGTCGATACTTACGTAATACCTATTCATCAGGGGGGGGGGGGGTGAATGAATAGATCATCCCCCCTGATGAATGGGTATCAATGACAGATCGACGCCCATGATCGAAAGGTGTGCATGTAAACAGCTTCAAAATTACTTTGAAGCTAACGATTTCTATGCAGAAACACAATCAGCATACAGGCTTAATTATAGTACTGAAACAGCACTTCTCAGGGTCCAGAATGACCTCCTTAGTGCTACTGCCAAACATCGCGAAGCTATCTTTGCTTCTCGATCTCAGCGCAGCCTTTGACACAATTGACCACACAATGTTATTAGAGAGACTTCAGTCACGCTATGGCTTAGGTGATGCAGCCCTTACTTGGTTCTCATCATATCTAAAGGACCGTAAGCAGACCGTTGTCATTAATGGCTGTAAGTCTCAACCTCACTTCCTTAATTGTGGTGTTCCACAGGGGTCTGTCATCGGCGCGCCTGCCTTTTCATTTTATACTAGCCCACTCAGCGACATCATTTCTGAACACCAAAGTAATCATATGATATATGCAGATGATGTACAATTATATATTGATTTTGACCCCTCAGAAAAGCTTAGTGCTATTCAACGCTTGGAATCTTGTGTCGCAGACATTAAGTCCTGGGCCACCCGAAATAAACTTAAATTTAATTACACAAAAACAGAAATTATTCATGTAAGCTTACGCTTCCGTCCTTGTTATGTTGTTCTATCCCATTAATTAAAATTGGAGATACTTTTGTGCAGCCTGTTTTAAAGACTAGGAATCTAGGCATTATAATTTCCATGAACATCTCCAATTAAAAGATCAAGTTAGTAAAATTGTTAGTGCTGGATGGTCTGGCATCTATAAAATTGGTAAATTGAGGAAGTATTTGGATCAACCATCATCTGAAAAACTTGTCCACGTTTTCATTACATCACATATTGACTATTGCAATAGTCTTCTTGCTGGTTTACCTGACATTGAGATTTCAAGACTTCAACGTCTACAAAATGCGTCTGCCCGAATTATTACTCGTTCTAAACGTCACGACCATATTATCCCTGTCTTGTATAATCTTCATTGGCTACCTGTTCATTTACGTATACATGTTAAAATATTGTTGATAATGTTTAAATGTTCTACAGGCCATGCCCCTAGCTATTTAAGAAATTTAATTGTCCCGTATGCACCAACGAGAAGACTCAGATCTGACACTCAAAATTTGTTTGTTATACCAAAAGTGCTTTCGAGATCTTTTGGTGAACGGACATTCTCTTTTATTGGACCATATTATGGAACGCTCTGCCTAACTGGGTCAAGAACTCTCCCTCAATTGCCTCATTCAAAGATAATCTAACAACATAATCAGTCATAGCTCAACCACTCTCTATTTTCTTTACTTTGTATACTCTAATTTTCCTTTTCTAAACTGCGCTTAGAGGCTTGTTTGCATTAAGCGCTATATAAATTCGTCATATTATTATTATTATTATATATAGATTTAATGTGACATTTTTCAAACACAAAAACATGACAATCATCGTCATGATACAATTATAATTATTGGGGTAACCTCGCTATTCATAATGTGTAACTTCCTATACATGAAGGACCGCTATTCATAAAACACAAAAGGGGTCACTATTCATAAAGGCATAAGGACCGCTATTCATAATGCGAGATGAGGGTCGCTATTCATATTTCACATGGGGGTCACTACTCTTTAAGGACCGCTATTCATAATACGAAACGACGGTCGCTATTCATAATGTGAGAAGAGGGTCGCTATTCATAATACGTAATGAGGGTCGCTATTCATATTTCACATGGGGGTCACTACTCTTAAGGACCACTATTCATAATACGAAACGACGGTCGCTATTCATAATGTGAGAAGAGGGTCGCTATTCATAATACGTAATGAGGGTCGCTATTCATATTATGAGAAGAGGGTCACTATTCATATTATGAGAAGAGGGTCGCTATTCATAATACGAAAAGAGGGTCGCTATTCATAAATGATTAAAATATAACTTTCGTTGAACAGCCAAGGGGGTATAAATCAATTTATTTCATTTTCATATGTAATAATTCAAAATATTGATATCATAGCCCCCCCCCCCCCCCCCCCATTTTTAATTTATTTCTCAAATCATAAGCCTATGAAAAGGCCTGGCTTATCGAGAACTGCATGCCTCCACTAAGGGTGTTACGCCCCCTTCAGATCTCGACTGCGAAGCATTCACTCGCCGCGAAAAAATTGCACTCGTTTCAAATTAATACAGTGTAGTGAACACAATAAGGTATTTTTATATTATTAAGGTAAATTTTTGATGAAAACATAATTATATAATTCATGCAAATGAAGCACAGAAATCATATTTCAGTAGGAAATCATATTATATTGTTCGTAATAGAGTATCGAATTTCAATACACATATTCTATTTGACATTTGGAACAATAATTTGTATCAATAAATGTTTTATAAAATTTACAACATATAGTTCCTTACGTTCTCTATAGTTTTTATAGTCATAATGTAACATACAGGACAACATCGAAGCCCTCTACATTGGCAACATTGGCCTGTCCAGGACAACACGGAATGGCGCTTTTAAGGAGATCTCCTCATCAAGCATCAAATTAACTGGCTTGGATCTGCAAAAATGTCTTTTGTTTAGTTTGGAAGAATGAATAGATCACCCCACCCCTGAGCAAAAGGTATTAAAGACAAATCAACGCTAGTGATCAAGTTACTTTTGACGGCCCTCTATACTGTGACCAATAACCAAATGATAACAATCAATAGACTTCAACAGCAGTATAGCTTTAAAATGGTGCTTTTTGAAGAGGACTGTTGCGCCATACCACGAATATATTCTTTCTTGGAATATGTGATGGTCAACGTTCCGATCAGTGTTGAACGATGAGCGGGTCTTTCTGAAAACCACCACTCTTACAAGAAAGAATGCATACGTGGTATGCCGTAAACTTCCTCTGGGAGTTATCTTATACCAAAAACATTGCAGAAGGTGAGCGTCTAAAGATTGGGAGGACACAAACCAGCTTTCTCCCATTCACGATGCCAAGCTCCAATTATTCTAACAGCACGAGGTGGAGACTGCTGAACGACTCAGACGGAATCTTGAAGAGATATTTAAGCAGAAGGAGTATGAACTGACGGGAAAAAAGAGGAATTGTCTTACATAACTCGGTCAGCATCACGTCAGAAAACATACTAAATACTGGATAGTGATTACTCAATAAGTCTGCAAGGAAGATACCAGAAACAGATGGGGATCCATCAAATTGGTGTAAATTATATCAATGTATTCTGGAGGTCAGGGACGTCGATCTGTCCGGAAAACACAATACATTGGGGGGGCGAGCTATTGTTCACGAACAATGCTCGCCCCCCCAATGCATTGTGTTTTCCAAACAGATCGACGCCCCTGCTGGAGGTGAATATTCTGCAGTATATCGACCATAATACGCGAGTTGTTGTTGGCGATAACATGATACGTCGTCTTGAAGTATGTTATATTGCTCTCGTGTCAGGTCCTCGTGGATGATCGACTCGCGGTGTTTACTTGTGACTTTGCAGCATACATCAGGCTTGCCATGCGTCGCGCGTTATGTATCTAGATTTTGGAAGATGTTGAGACGCCTTGGGGTGATCATGTGAATGCTTCTGTCTAGTATATCATATGCAGAAAGATCGACGCCCATCTTGGTTACGAGATCAGGAATTACTATGTATTATTGTTGGTATTCTTGAGACTCGGGTATGTTGTACATATAAGCAGGCGCTGACGAGAATACTGATCTTGGTTTTAAAGATGAAGGTCTAACATCACACTGTGCTCAGCAAGTTGTTTTATGGCAGTGAAGCGTGGAAACTCTATATACTCTAACCAATAACGCAGGTTCAATTTCATTCTACCTACACTACATGGGCATCACCTGACATAACCTTGTTTTTAACAAAAAAAACGTCCTGCAGTTTCAAGTTTATGTTTAATTGCCCTGTTTACCCGGACACTATAGAGCTGGCTTAATCTCATGCAGGACGGCTAGATTCAAATGACACGCTGTGCGTTGAGATTGCTACTGGCTCCAGACCTAGTGGAAGGCCTGTCATTTGCTTCAACTCTTCCAAGGGTGCCATGTAATTCAGACATGAGGGCAGAAGACTTAATCAACCTTTCATTCTGGGAAACGACGGAATCAGACCGGGTTAGATGGAGAAGTGCTGTCGAAACGTATTTTAGACAAAGTGAGAAAAGGGTCGAGGTATGAGCTAGCCGACGATAGAAGATCACACAGGAGCAGAAACCATGCACCTATACAGCGATCATCACCTGCCCAAAACGTGTGAGACAGTGTCTCTCTAATAAAGAAAACGCTTTTCAGTCGCACTAAGCGCTGCAATCCGGCCTGTGAACTTGATGAGTTGGTGCACTCCATGCATGCCATGACTTTTTGTTTGAGCGATCAGAAAATTCAACAAAGAAATTTTTGCGTACACGCTACGAAAGAAAGGCACATCTTTGCAAATTTAAATCAGTAAAATTGTTCGGATGATTTATAAATCAAAGACACGACCCACACACCCGACACCGACCGGTAGGTCTCCCAGTAGGTCTCCCAGAAGGTCTGACAATTCTTGCAGTCGTTTCACTCCATTGTAATTCATCTCGGACGATGAATAAGCTATGGTCGTGTCTCTGTTTGATACATACCTACCTGCCACTTCAAGCAATTTATTATTGTTCCTTGCTGAAAATGTGTACGACACCATCGAAACAGACAATTTTGAATAAATCAAATCACCGTATTGCATAAATACAGGTGAAACGACGACTTATAATCATTAGACATTAGCGCATTATGTTCCCTAGTGTTCTTGAACATGATAACGTCACTGAAGATCACGGAATTGGCTATTTTACAAGACAAAAAAGGTGTCGCATGTACGCTGCAAGTTATCACCAAACTACTATTATTGCTACTACTAGACCTATCAGACAACTGTTACCAGCTAGGTTACTACCACTACTGTACATAATAGGCACACTCCTTTCATTACTACCACTACCACCTTGATGTCATTGATGCTATGTCATGTATGTGGAAATATATCGACGGTTATCTAAAACTAATACGTTAAATTGTCATGTTTGTGTTTTCAGCATAATGGCCATCGGTATCAAAAAGGTCACTGCGATATTTCCCAGGAGGCAATTCGTACGTGGTAAACAACGATGGACATGGAAATCATCATCATCATCATGCAATCCGTAAATACATACTGTAATTAATGTCAGAAAATATATTTTAAAGTGACCATCAACGATAACATATTCCCTTCCTAGCATAGATGCGATGAGTTGCTAAGGGTATATGTAAATTACGTTTTTATTATAAACACCACTCACCATGACTGTATTAAAACATCTCTGAATGTATTGATCTGATGATCTGATCGGGGCCAACTGATTTTCCCAATTCTCAATAACAAACCTCCGGAATAACAAACCGTTGGCATAGTATGTGTGTTTCACTTTACATCCGGCATTTTTCATGAGAGTAAATAAGAACAAATAATATTTTAGCGTAAATGTTACTTCTAACATGTGTGTCATAGAAGCACCAGTCTCTCCATTAAGACAAGGATGGTTGTAATCGTAATTGATGCGGTCACATCAGCAAGTATTATTTGTAATGTTTAAATATTGTGTACCAATCACTGTCATGATTGTCGTAGCTAGGGGACGAGGGTGTTATTGGCCGATGGAATTGTTGCCACCCCCATATCGCCCCCATCCACCCGTGGGGAAATAAATACATACCACAGTTGTGTTTTTACACAGGTTGCCTCCTCTCTGTTAATTCTGCATAGCTACGCCACTGATTTGTAATATCTCCCAGGGTTGTACGTGAACATAATTTGTTAATTCAAACATATAAGGAAACTGACCAGAAATATATAATGTGAGCAATATATATAAAAAGAGCAAATACAAAATGGGATTTCAACGGGATTCGAACCCGAGACCTCCGGATAAATAATTTTGTAACAAGATCTAAACTGAAATAACTGAAATAACTGAAATAACTTTAAAAAAGTAAGCTTCTTGCTATCTCTTTGAGAAAAAAAGATGTTGTCTTGCATATTCTATAACAGATCGTAATACTTGTAGTTTGTTCATAATATTCATAAGCAGTGTTGTTAAGCTTGCGCTTACCAATTAGGGGGGGGGGGGGGTAATCTGGCTATTCATAAGGACCGCTATTCATGTGTTAATCCCCTATACTGAAGGACCGATATATATAAAATGCAAAAGGGGTCGCTATTCATAATTTACATTGAGGGTCACTAATCATAAGGGCCGCTATTCATAATACGAAATCGGGGTCGATATTCATAATCTAAGAAAGGGGTCGCTATTCAAAATGTAAGAAGAGGGTCGCTATTAATGATACGAAATGAGAGTATTCATAAAATAATTGAAATTTCGCTATTTTATTGATCCCAAGATATACGGAAAGAACATTTTGCGGGGAGGGTGGGCCGAGTGGCGTAGCGTGGTCTGATTTTTTTTTTTGGGGGGGGGGGGGGGGGGGGCGAGGGAGGGGTCACGTAAACATGCCCCCCGCGCCCCCCGTAGCTACACCACCGCCGTAGGCGTGTCCCCCATTCAGTATTTTCCTCTCTTATGATCATTTTGTTTCCGTATTTCATTTCCCCCAGTTTGCTATTGTCTTTTATTTCCTCTCATTTTCATGTCGTTAATTCGCCTCATTTTGCCCCCTCCCCCCCCCCCCCCCGTGCTTGAATAGCGACCCTCATTTCGTATTATGAATATCGATCCTCATTTCGTATTATGAATAGCGACCCTCATTTCGTATTTTGAAAAGCGACCCTATTCTCATATTATGAATAGCGACCCTCTTCTCATATCATGAATAGCGACCCTCATTTCGTATTTTGAAAAGTGACCCTCTTCTCATTATGAATAGTGACCCTCTTGTCATATTATGAATAGCGACCCTCTTTTTTTTTCATTTTGAACAGCGACCCTCTTTTTCATTATGAATAGCAACCCTTTTCTTATATTATGAATAGCGACCCTTTTTCTTCGATTATGAATAGTGGTCCTTATGAATAATGCCCCCCTTTTAAAATTATGACTAACGGTACTTAAGAAGGACCCCTAAGAAGGAGCACGCAAATTATTTGCGATACGGGCGCCCTCCATAAGTTATGTATCACTTTATTTCTACCCTTTTATCCTACTTTCCCGTAGCTACGGTATGTCAATGTATATATTAACTTTAAAATTAGTTCATATTGTTTTTACAAGTGTAAATTCGAAAGTATTGTCTATTTATAAACAAAATGTAGTACAGTAGATAAAAGTGATATTTACAATCAATAATATACACAGCGAATTTCACTGGTACACTTTGTTGTATTCGTATTACCGATAGAAGCATGGAACAGGTTTTGTTTTCTTCGAATTTCCCTTTCATTTAAAATATATTTACGATTGTAGCGTTCGGATTTTTTAATTATCCACGGGAAAGTTATAACTGTGTACAAAGTCAGTGCAATGAGTTGGCCATTATCACTTAAAATTTTCGCTCATTACGTGGCCATATAATATTCATTTAACATTTGTTCACACTATATACCTATTGGAAATCACAGCAATACACATTTTGACAACCATTCATCTCTTTTTGCACATGTCAACAAAGGTACCAGATCCCTCAAAGGGCAATGCAACTCAAGAATAGAGTTTATCCTACTTTATACATCGTAATATGCCTGTTTATAATATGTAACATTACTCCGACTCAGATTTCTGCTTTAGAAGAAATATGTGAAAACTCTATCGGGTATATACTATTCACGCGAACGCTGGAGGCCGCTCAGTATTACGGACTTTTCGATTTGTGCGTTGACTAGTTGACTGGTACGGTGACGTCATTTTTTGAAGCAGTGCGCATGCGCATCTACGTGCCCGTAGTTCGTACTTCGTACCAGAAATCTAGTATGTGTAAACCACTGACCTCTACTAATGGACGGGCGGTCATGGCTCAGTAATTGAGGCCGCGGGCTGCGGGCGCGCGCCATGTTGGGACCATCAACCCGGCCGTAACAGCGGATATGCACTAACGTGGTAGTGCAGTATACTTGCTACGGAGTTGTTGCTCACCATGGCATTTTTATATCCCTTTATCCCCCCAGGAATGAAATATGATCATATATGTGAAGTAAATGTAGTCTTAGTGATTGAATACTAGTATGATTAATTAAAATTATCCAGCGTATTGAATCTCAGCTCAAGCAATGATAATTCGCCATTTGTTATGATGCTTACACGGTAACGTAATGTATATTGCGCGCCGGCGTTGCCCGGAGAGATTCCTTCGGATTCCCGCTATTGACCCGATCTTATAACTATTACTCGCCCCTAGTTTATCTCTTATTTTCCCCTTGTTTTTAACAAGATTTTGTTCCCCATGTAAACAGTGGTAAAGATAGAACTTTTCTGCTGTTTTCATTAATTTATTTAATTGTACCATGCGTTCATGCATCACTTTACTATACCATGGCACGTCATCCTCGTATAAATATCAATTTATTTGGTAACATGTTTTCTGCGTTCTTCCTGAGATTACTATTTCAAAGGGCATGCTTTGTGAGTTATGGTTCATAATGTTACCTGTATGGTTTGTTTTAAATCATTATGATCATCGATCAGGGATCGATCATGGAGGTTATAAAACACTTCTGAAGAAATTCGAAGTTCGACCATATGCAACCTCTGTTTATTAGATGTTATAAAACAATCAATACTTTACATTAATTGGAGAGACATGTTGTTGTTGCTGTTGTTTTGTGTTTATTGCCGTTCTACATTAATATCTGTTGTTTTCTTCCTTCTTTTCTCTTTTTTGTTTGAACTCAAATTAATTGCTCCTCAAGTTTAAAAAATACATTATGTATCTTTCTATATGCCCATGATATACACATACCAATATTTCCCATCCGTAAACGATGCAATATAATATTATTCAAATTACAATGGTAGGCCTATATATACAACTGAGTTACATTATTTTGAATATTTTCCAAGGAAGATTCAAAGTCCTCCCATCTTTGTTGCCATTTAACATAATACTTTTGTTTAATCATACTATTTATTTCACTTTATTACAAATCTCCTTGTTTCCCTCAAGCCATGTTTTGCTTCTCTATCAACCATTTCATTGCATTAATTCCACAATGACTCGGTATCCCCTCAAAATTCACAATGATTCCTTGTAAATTCAAATGAGTGCATAGTACCAATATTTCATATACCAATGTATCTTCTTTTATTATTTCACTTTTTATGGGCTGTAATTAACTTAATGAGTCACTGTCTCGACAGAAAACCCTAGCCGGCTTTATGAATTAAAGCATACATTTTCAAACCCCTTAATCACTTATTAAATTATATCAAAAATACATTTTCAAGTTTACAATCACATTTTTGTCATCTATTTGCCTGCCCGTATATAAATCTCTTATCGATTTCACTTGTTTTATTTCAATATTTAAACAAATCTATCAGTACAGTACAGTATTTATAATAAATGTAGCAACCTAATATATATGTGGAATACAAGAGGTAAACTATCATCTTTTCTGACACAAAACATAACACATGGGACTGTAGGCGGCCCAATGATTGCAAACAACTCGCCTTTGAAACGCGATTTCAGCCTTTTTTATGTCATTATCATTTCGATTTGTACAGCCAAATGCCATGTAATGTGCCTTCCCTAATCAGAATACAATCAACTCTTTTTTATCTAACGAGAACAATTGGTAAAATTAATCTGAAAAATGTTTACAAAATGTTACACACTATCAACAGCGGGTTATCGACGGTCCATGATGGTCCCAATATGGCCGCCGTGCGCGCGCGGCGGCCTCATTTTTGAATGGCCAATCAACGTGCAGCCGCCCGTCCATTATAGAGGTCAGTGGTGTAAACCCCTGTTTTGCCGTCGGTCTAGATCTGTGACGATACGCACTATTTGGTTACGGAACACAACGTCATATAGCTGTATACCTATTTCTTGTTTCCCTTTTTTGGGTCTCTGTAAACAGGTTAACTGTAGGCTACTATATGATTTAAATGAACTTGTCTATTATAAAGGTAACCTGTTTATAGCGTCCACACTACTTGTCTGCATTGGGTGGTCACTATACACATGTTTGATTATGTGATTTAAATTG
This sequence comes from Echinarachnius parma, assembly GCA_037951105.1. Lineage (NCBI taxonomy): Eukaryota > Metazoa > Echinodermata > Echinoidea > Clypeasteroida > Echinarachniidae > Echinarachnius > Echinarachnius parma. The sequence continues at coordinate 163,533 of JBAMJV010006598.1, forward strand.
TATGGCGTCTGTCTATAATAGATACCTCAATATAGCACCCACTCCCATTGTTTCCTTTGGGTGGTCACTATACACAGGTTTGACAGTACACTGTTTTATGGAATATGTCTATAAAGGTCACCTGTTTATAGCGCCAACAAGTATCGTTACCCTTGGGTGGTCACTATACAAAGGGTTAACTGTATATGATTTGATGGAACTGGTCTATAAAGTTTACCTGTTTATAGCGGCCAATTTTCTTGTTTTCCTTTGGTGGTCATTATACACAGGTTGGACTTTAAACGGTATTTCGGAACCTGTCTATAAAGGTCACCTGATTATAGCGGCCGTTTTTTGCGTTTCCCGTTTGTGATCATTGCCCATAATTATTTTACTGTAAACAATGTATGGGAACCTGTCTATAATGGTCGCCTAATTATAACGGCCAACTTTTTAATTTCCATTTGGTGGTCATTATACACAGGTTTTACTGCAAAATATATTTTGGAACCTGTCTTTAATTGTCAGCTGCTTACAGCGGCCAATTTTTAATTCCATTTGTTGGTCATTATACACAGGTTTGACTGTAAAAGATATTTTGGAACCTGTCTGTAATGGACACCTGTTTAAAGCGGCCAATTGTTTATGTCCCTTTGGTGGTCATTATACACAGGTTTGACTGTAAACGATATTTTGGACCCTGTCTGTAATGGACATCTGTTTATACGGGCCAATTGTGTGTATTCCTTTGGTGGTCGTTATACACAGGTTTGATTTTAAACGATATTTGGCACCCGTCTATAAACATATAAAGGTCACTTGCAATTTAGTGACAATTGTATTGTTTCCATCGAGTGGAGGTTTAACTTTATACGATTTTATAGAACCTGTCCATAACGGTCACCTGTTTATAGCGGCCACCTTTGTTTCCATTTGGAGGTCACTATACACAGGTTTGACTGTATTAGATCTAAATCATTTGTTACAAAATGAATATTCTCTGCAACTTTCGCGCGAGCACTGCATGACGTAACTGTCCAGTGACTTGAACGCGTGTCGTCGTGTGAAATCGAAAAGGTAAAGAACAACAGTCAACGTGTCTAGTCAACTCATTGTGGTACCTCACTGGGACGACAGGTCAACGGACCTCGTCTAAGCAATCGAAAACTGCCTATTATTAGGTTTGTGCGGACTACGGTCAATGATATGCACTAATGCATTTCAATAGCACCAATTCAAACCATTGTCTGAATACTTGTAGATGCTTTGAAATCAGTGAAAAGCTTTTTGTTCGGCCCTAAGCACATACGTCAGAGTTTGCAAAGCATGTCGGGTAATTACAAGAACATGGCCGCTCCCGTCATCTTTTGCCGCCGTAAGAATTAGTAAAATGTGGGTATGTTCACGTAAGGATTTCATGGGATCCAGGAGGCCAAAATTGCCAAGTTATGTATCAAATCAAATGTCAGTTCACCCTCTAAACGATAATAATAACCAAAAGCCATAGTTGCATTGCCCTAGGGATAGTTGAGTTTTGGTATAGAGGACGCTACACACATTTTTGTGTGTGTGAGATAATGACAAACTGAGTGACTGAGTGTCAAATTCGAAAGAGCATACAATTTTAATGACAGAATAAACTTTATTTGATCACAATCGGTTCAGAAATGGCTGAAATATCCATAAACATAGCCATTTGTAATCAATGTGGGGCCCCACAATTATTCAACAATTTTGAACTAGCCGTTAACAATTTTTAAAAATGCTTCCTCTTTTCAAAAATTAACAAAATAGGTTTTTAGATAGTTGTTGATTATCTCTCTATCTAATCACTATTTCAACAAAACATCACATGCACAATATTTTATTTTAAATGGTTGAAACCGATGAGTGTTTGGAGAGCGCCCTCTTGAGTTTTAATGGCTCTTTTTGAATGATAACAGGCTTTTTAATTAGTCATTTGTAATGTTTTATTCCTTTTTAGCATGGTGGAGTTATAACTAATAGTTTGTAATGTAATGATGCAGGTTTTGCTTACTAAAATTCAGTTTGACCAAAAACTGTACTCTCTTTACCAGAACTCAACTATCCCTTTAATTATAATTGTGTTTATTTGCTTTATTTTTCAATAATAAAACGAAATAATTGGTAACCACATTCATAATTTCTGATTCGCGTGAATGGTCCATTACTTCCGTTCTGCTTCTTTCTTTGTATATGACGTCAATGACCATAAAGGGATCTAGTAACTGTATTGACATACTTGCAAAAAGTGATGAATGGTTGATACAATGTATATTGTAGTTATCTGATAATATGTCCACTGGTTATTGTTTGAAAATTGCAAGTTAAATGAACGTTATATGGCCGAGTAATGAGCAAAAATGCAAAGTGATATTCACTAACTCATTGCACTGACTTTGTACACGATAACGACTATCCAGTGGATAGTTTAACATCTGAACACTTAAATCATAAATATCTTTTCAACAAAAGGGAAATTTGAAAAACTGAACCTGTCCCATGCTTATATTGTTAATACGAATACAACAAGGTATGAGTGATCGAACCATAGAATTCCAACTGATTTTGAGCATTTGGACAATGTTACTAGATCCTAGGCTATAAGTATATTCAATTTAAAATATAAAATTTGTATTTGTGTAAAACTTTGTATGCTTAGTGAAAATAAACGTGTCAATATCTTGCTTGATCGAAAAGTATCACAGAAGCGTGAGAAAATGTTGGTTACACCCTCTTTTGTTGCGATTGTTATTGAACTTCCCAGTAAATATTTTCAAGGAGTTTGCGGTGCAGTTGCGTTACCATGGTTACCTCTTAATCTAAATAAAATACACGGAAACGAATGCCTGAATTTTTGTTTAAGAAGTAATGCGTTTATTTAATAATGTTAAATACAGGGTGTGGTATACAGATACCATTAAATTACTAATGCAAGGGGATTATATTAATCATCTTTTTTCATAGGAATTACTAATCATGCCACCTCTTCCAGGGTTCATAGTATAACATGAAAATAACATGAATGCGTCACTCTGCAATTATCAAATCCACTCGATCGTCTAGCGCACCGATATACAAACAGTCCAATCAAATGTAAAACATCCTATAGTAAACAGTTAAATTGTCAGCATGATCACTGTGCGTGATACACCGAAAGTCCATGGGCTCCTCCGTCGAAAGACCCGTTGTTCACTGGTCATCAGGACATCCCGTTTGTCCGCAGCTTACTTATGGAGATCCACGTGCACAATACATTGTTACAAGACCCATCAGTCGGAAGGTAGATTGCTTCAGATGGATTATAGTTTATTCGGCTCACATTATCTGGTATCCGGAATGCCCGATGGTCTAGAAAACTGTTGCCCCATCTAGAGAAAAGAACAGCAAGTCAACAATATTATAATGAGATTATAAGAATGTTAAGCACATGGTGAATTTCTGCATCTAAGACAGATTTTGCACTAATATAGAAAACTGTTGTATGGAAGCGTTTGTAAAAAAGTAAAATATGAAAACCAATGTATTTATAGAATATTATCATATTACATGAATTATCATTTCGTGTATTATTTTCTTTCCTTTTCATTTAAACATGTTTAAGGAGATACCTTAGTTTCGGTTCTTTGGGAGAAATCGCTCTTATAAGCGCTCGAATAAGTGTGAAAATTTTAGTTCCATGTAGTGTCCAATGTATGCCTAGCCTACATGTATTCATGCAAAGTGTCATATTCTGGTTGAATGAATGATATTTGAGTTTGCTTCCTTATACAACTGTACGAGGATCCCTGATGTTTGCTTGATAAGCTTTAATAAATTACACATGCAAAAGGAATGTATTGTTCAGCGATTTCAAATTGAGTCGGGAATGTTTATGGAGCACACTTGTATAAACTTCAAAGAATATTGCGGATTTAGCATAATCGAAATCTTAAACAAATGTTCAGGAATGGAGCGCAATGGCACAAGATTTGTTATAATTGTCACTTCGAAAATTGTTTAAGGGGAAATTTTAACTACGATGTACTATTCTTCGTGTTACCGGCTCTGCCTCCAATAATGTCTCGATACTTCCTTCATTATGACGAGTGGTTCACCATGCAGTGGCCTAATACTAGGAATTTTCAAAGGGGGGCACCAAGGAGCTTTGCATTTTTGTAGGGGGTACAGACAAAGCGTTTCCCTACCAACACCATGACCTATATGCCACAGGTTCAGTTGAACGGGGGGAGGGGGGGGGGGGGGGGGGGTGAACCCCACCGGTGTCCGAGGCTATTGTTGAGTGACTGCTGTCCGAGAGCATTGGTTTAATGCAGGCGAAGCGACGTTTTTACTTTTCGTTGTACCTATCATAAGCATGATTAATTTGAGGGGGACATCTGAGGGCACATAATTTTCGTCGGGGTTCCTGGGGGCAGACACTTCGTTTGGGGCACATGCCCCAAGCCCCTAGTAGATACGCCCCTACTGGTTCGGGGTACAGGATGCTCGCGAGACCGAGACATTCAACATTGACGAATGTTTGAAGGTCAATAACAATAACAGTACATAATTAAGTACATAAGGAAATACATAGATTGAGTAAGGCAAGAAGCCAATATTTATTCATTCCAATTAAAGATAAAAATACAAGATATAATTATAATTATGAACAAATACAAACATACATGCATACATATATTTTAACAAATTAGCATAAGCCATATGAGAATTAGTAACATGAAATGAAAGAGAACTTTAAAAGGACACAGGGCCTTGTGAGCAAATTCTCAGGAAGACATAATTACACAATTTTGGCACAATTAATATAAGGGTCAATCCACGTCAAATCAACCAATTTTTAGACAATTTGTCACCCAACCCCATTCGACCTTTCCAAAATTCGCACCAACCGCTCCCCAAGCGTCCGACGGAAAACCCCGAAATCTGTCGCCCCAAAGTCTCACGGTTGCCAAGCCACGGGCACGCCCAGCAACCAATGCGCAGTCAAACAACTTCTCCCCCATCAACCCCAGTCAACTCCGATCATCCGCCGCAACCAAAGTTGAAAAGGTAGAGCACAACTCTTGGAAATCAAAAGAACCCCACCATCTCCACAAGATGAACCATCCACTTCCTCAACAGATCCACAAAACATCGGCGGGATCGGCCAAAGCGCAAAGCGCCCTCAAAGCTTGAACCTCCATTTAATGATCTTACAATGAAACAAAGGGGAATGAAAAATTAAAAGTATTGCCTAGTACCCTGAAACTATCAATATGGTTATTGTATTAATATCATTTTGTTTTTCCTTATTTTTTTCGGGCCAGTAGATTTTGGTTTCGGGCCACCAAATTTGGAAAAATACTAATTTTACTGGCCCGACCGGGCCACCAGCAAAAACAATTAATTTCGAGCGTTGCATAATGGTATAAAGGCTCACTAGTCCGGTATAGCCCGAATGCCAAGTTGTACGTCTGGATAATAAGGAATACGATCTGAAAAAAAAACCCAACAGCAATAATAGAGTTTAAGCAGGGAATATAACAATTATGTTGTTCTTTCATGCTAAGTAATCTTTCGTAAAAAGTGGTGACTATACATTCCAAGATGAAAAATCTGCAATTGTGTGCCGACGTGTTATATCTGTATTATCATTATTCATTAAACAATAATCATTATCTTTTCGAGTAACTTGTCACTTTCTTGATAAAGCATGCCGAAGGCTAAGCTGTAAGTTTGGATAAATCGTTATTGAGTGTTTGGTTTGTCCATTATAGACTACTTAACTTGGTTACTACCCAGCTAGCCACCTGAAGTTGGGCCGATGTCGGAATTTGGTTGCCGGATGTCGGCATATCGCCGTTGGCTCGAGGTTAAAATGTCCGCCAGCCCAACATCGTCACGACGTCATTTCAGTTGGGCCATTGTCGGAAAATGACGTTATGCCAATATATCACAAAAATGACGTCGTGACGATGTTGGGCTGGCGGACATTTTAACCTCGAGCCAACGGCGATATGCCGACATCCGGCAACCAAATTCCGACATCGGCCCGACTTCAGGTGGCTAGCTGGGTAATGCAGAGCGGAGTGTTATAGATTTTGGTTTCGCGATATTTGATTTATAAGGATGTTCTGCTGCTTGCGACAGAATTGCAGTGAATAACAATTCAATGTATGATATGATGCAGAATATATCATATTTTGCAGCCATTTCATAAACAAATTCTACTGAATAAATATTTACAATTTGATTTGTATGATTACTGACTTTTTTCTGGAGCTTTCTGATTGGCTGCTATTTAGCCATACAGGATTTGATAACGCGACAATGAATCGAACGTAATATTCAACTAAAACAAGAATCGCTACGTTCGTTTCTGATTAAATAGTATCACAATATAAAAACGAATTGAGATAGAATTGATCATAATTGCGATCCGCAAGACTTTGCCTGCCGTTTAGGTAAAAAATAACAGATTCAAAGATTGCGATATATTCTCCGCCGATAATATTTCACCGAAGGGACAATTTTGATTCGCTTTCTAAACCGAACACAAACAGTAACTACCCCATAGACAACTGCTCATAATTTCATAACCGATAATTGTCGTTTCAAGATGTAATCTTACCACAAAAATCTACAGAATGATGTTCATTGTGTGTGAAAATTCAGAGATATTCATCACTTCATGGTTGAATGAGCGCAGATTAAAAACAAAATGACCTAATTTCAAAAGTCACAATAATTTGCTCATGCCTGTACATTGTTGTGAATATTCCAAATATGATATTCCAAATTGCACATGTGGTTAAATGCATTAATTACAATTGTAAAATAGTGACATTTGAAATCTGTCAATACTTACTTATCTGCAATAATAATATTATTTTTGCGAATTTGGAAATATGAAATGTTCTCTTTAATGTGTGCTTACTCAACCATCGAATAATGGTTACCTCTTATTTTTACACATTGTTTTTCTAACTACCATAAAAAATATGTTGGCGAGACGAAATCTTGAAACGATTCTTGGTTATGAAATTATGAGTAGCTGTTGGGGGTTTGTTACTTTTTGTGTTCGGTTTATATTTGGCACCAACATTCTCTACTAATAACTGTTCCGCGAAAAAGAAGGAAAACTAGCTAATAGTCACTCATTCAAAATCGATATCACCCATGCAGCAAATAAACGACAACGCCCCCCCCCCCCCCCCCCAAAAAAAAATAAAATAAAAAATCCTGAGCCGCAAACTTTCGTAAAGGTACAGCGGCGGAGCACCTTTTCGTCGAAGAGAAAAATGGGGTCCATATTCCTTCGGTGAGCTGGAAGCTGCTGCATCGATATAAAAATATAAACCCCTCACAAAAAGTTCCGCAATAGAGGTTTGAGCGTTCATAACTTTCTTATTACTTTATTACCGTTCATAAATTTGGCATCATTGGAAAGCTTGTGTTCTCCCCTTTCCATCGATATGAAATTTGTTATGGATATTTTATCATGGAATGTGCATTACACCCGAATATGGGGCAAAGTCAAAAGCGAAATGTTGCAAAATGCATTGATATTGTCAAAAATGATTTATCATGTCATTTGGAGAATACAAGGTGTTTTGACAGATGTTGAGGCGATCATGCATGAATGTCAATGGCGAATATGATTATTGTCCTTTCCTCTGGAGGATGGAATGATTTTAAAATGGTCATGAATAAAATAAAGATTTTTTTTTTCTTCTGTTGTTTGGACAATGAAATGTGCCTTCAATGATATTTGGGTTTGGTCAGTTCTTATTTTCACTGAGTGGTCATTTATCAATGTTACAGATGGGCAATTCCACGGTAACGGAAGGACATTCAGACGCAATTTCTGAAATAAAATCAAATAATTCCAGGATCCTGCTTATGATTCATCATCATAAATCACATTTCTTAGACTGTTGGTGGGACACCTTTGATTTCCTATTTTTTAATTTATTTTTTTACATTACGTGTATTAGATATGGACACTAATGAGGCCGGTAACGGAAGGACGGCAAAAACGGACATGGATTTTCAAGTTCTTTAGTTATGATCCAATCTCTGTGAAGTTAAGAGGACTATCATGTTATATTGGCTCATAGTCCATTCCCTAATGTTCAAAGAGTATTACAACACTTATTTGAAACAAATATGTCTATTGGTATATTAATTAAAAGTAGTTAATTGCTTCACTGTTTGGTAACGGAAGGACAGTAACGGAAGGACAGAGTTTTTGATTCATTAAAAATATACTTTAGGGCTCTCAAAAGACTGAAATTATCACCTCAACACACATTGTGATATCCAATCATCCAATTTGGTACCTTACAACAGAAAAATACCAGAAAGGATTGCAACAAATGAAGAAAATCTAGAAATAGTTTCCCCTATCAGGAGACGCCCAATATATTTTTTTATCATGTAAATGGCTCATTTGGCGTGGAATTGCCCAGATGCCATGTTTATCGAATGTCCAAAAGGCCTGCGCAATCGGCCAACTCGAAGCCGGCGTTCCCAAAAATGAAGTTGCTTCCCTGTTTTGGGAGAGCCCCAGTACAATTTCCAGATTGCATGCGAAATTTACCGAAACCAGAGAGGTTCAGGACAGGCCGTAGGTTTGGCGCCCAAAGAAGACTACCCCAAGAATAGAGAAGACCACTACGTCACATTATCTGCCCTGTGGGTGGAATCGCAGGCTATTTGCAAGAAACCTGCAAGTACGTTTTGCAAGACACTTTAGAAGAAGGTTGGCAGTACAAACCAGAACGTCAATGACGTAGCGCTCATCCGCCATCTCGCAACATCAAATATCGCAAATTTCATGTGGTACACTTTTCAACTGGTCAAAATATAAAAATTTGATGCCCTGGAAAGGACATGGGGGGAAAAAAAATAATAATAATAATAAAAAATAAAAAAATAAAAAATAAAATTAAAAAAAAATAAATAAAAAAAAAAAAAATAAAATAAAATAAAAAATTCAACAAATAAAAAAATTACCATAATTAATGAATGGAGAAAAAATTCAAAATTCTGTGTAGAAGTTTAGTGTACCAAAGTTAGCTCTACCAGATAAAGCAAACCAAATCAAAATCGGTCGAGAAATGAAGGAGAAGAAGCATTTGTTGTGATTTCGAATAAATTTGCATAAATTACCATAGATAATGAATTTCATGATTCTGTGTAGAAGTTTTAAATCCCCCTCCTAGCCCTATCTTATGAAACCTAGCCCTATTAGATAAACCAAACAGAATGAAAATCGGTCAAGAAATGAGGGAGAAGCAATTTTTGTTATTTTTGGAATAAATTTGCATAAATTACCATAATTAATTAATGGAGAAAATTGTCAAAATTCTGTGTAGAAGTTTAGTGTACCAAAGTTAGCTCTACCAGATAAAGCAAACCAAATCAAAATCGGTCGAGAAATGAAGAAGAAGCATTTTTTGTGATTTCTGGAATAAATTTGCATAAATTACCATAATTAATTAATGGAGAAAAATTTAGTGTACCAAAGTTAGCTCTACCAGATGAAGCAAACCAAATCAAAATCGGTCGAGAAATGAAGAAGAAGCATTTTTTTGTGATTTCTGGAATAAATTTGCATAAATTACCATAATTAATTAATGGAGAAAATTTTCAAAATTCTGTGTAGAAGATTTGTGTACCAAAGTTAGCTCTACCAGATAAAGCAAACCAAATCAAAATCTGTCAAGAAATGAAGGAGAAGAAGCATTTTTTGTGATTTCGAATAAATTTGCATAAATTACCATAGATAATGAATTTCACGATTCTGTGTAGAAGTTTTAAATCCCCCTCCTAGCCCTATCTTATGAAACAATCAGAATCAAAATCAGTTGAAAAATAACGAAGAAGAAGCATTTTGAAAACTGTGGACGGACGGACGGACGACGGACGCCACGCCATGGCATATTAAGCTCATCGGGCCCTTCGGGCCGGATGAGCTAAAAATAAGAAATAGAATGCATGTGTATCCAAATTCATGAACGGTAATAGAGTAATAGGAGAGATATGAATGCTCAAACTTGAATTGCGGAACTTTTTGTGAGGGGTTTCTGTGAGATGGACCATGGGGTGTGCCCTCTCTCGGCCAGACAGTGCTGGAGAAATAACAGATATTATGGCAGAGAATAATAATGTCGTGCAAAAATGTTTTATATTTTCGGAGCAAAGGCGAATTCGCCGTCTCTTGAAAACATAATTATGTTAACGATCTGCCGTTAAGTTTTAATACACGTAAAACCAAGACCAAGACCATGCACTGGTTTATAGTTGTGTAAGCGGGGGCCCCCCGGGGGCGATTGTTGCCCGAGACCAGTGCACGGGTTTAGATGGCCAAGACCGATACAAAAAGTGGACCCAAGACCGGTAAAAGTGGACCTTTCTGAATATGGGGGGGGGGAGGGGGGGGGGGGGGTGTGGCTAAGGGCCTGTGACATTGTTTAGATGTAACGTCACACTTCGGTACTACGGGGGGATTCCCGATAAAAAACTGGAGAGTGCGCTATTTCGGTAACGACTGTTCGAAACCACCCCAATCATTTCCCCCACAATCCATTGGGATTACGGATATAGTTCACGTTTCGGTTGATTGGATCAAGTCTTATTGCAATCCCATTTTTAAAAAACGTTGTATTTCTTAGATTGCCTCCCGGAACTCTACAGTGTGTTAATTACGTGCTTAAAGGGGTAGTTCAGTTTTGGTAAAGAGGGCGCTGCACGAAATAATTGTTTGTGTGCAAGGGTAATGAAAAAAAGAGTGTAAAATTTGAAAGAGCATACAATTTTAATGACAGAATCAATTTTATTTGATCAAAATCGGTTCAGAAACGGCTGTAATATCAATTAAAAATATCAGATCGTAATAAATCTGGGGCCCAGATTTATTCGATGATTTTTTTTTTTTTTTTTTTTTTAGAAATGCCTACACTTTTTCAAACATTTTCAAAGAGGTATTTCAATAGTTTTTGAAGATCTTCTCTATCTAATTATTATTTCAACAAAACATCACATGCATAATTTTGTATGCAAAATGGTTGAAACCACTGTTTTTTTAGAGAGCGCCCTCTTGTGTTTTAATTAATGGCTCTTTTTGAATGATGAGGCTTTTAATTAGTCGTTTGTAATTTTATATACCTTTCGAGCATGGTGGAGTTATAACTATTAGGTTGTAGTGTTATTATGCAGGTTTTGATTACTAAAGCTGCAGCCTTACCAAAACTGTACTACCCCCCTTTAAGAACACGGACTGATATGAGTGGATACAGCCATGTCATAACAAACATCAATTAAAGTTCTGAGAGGGAAGCACTCAGATTGATTATCCCAAGATACTGTGGAAATTTCCTTGAGATTATATTCTGGCCAACCACAAATCAAAAGTCACATTCTTTGAAATCATTAATTTATTAAACTGCGGCCAGCCCCCAAAGGATACCCATCAGAAGACACACCCGTTTTATTGCGCTTTTACACGAAGATAAATGTATAACATTACGAGCATTTGTATATACAGTTTCCTTGAGATAACTTTGTGTCTTATCTTTCGAGTAGATAAGAAGCATTGTCGATTGCAAAACCATCAAGTTATTATGAAATTCTTAGAAAAAGCGCGATCCGGAAAACCCCAACCATGCACTTACTCCGTTCTGCAATTATAGTCAATAATATTCGAGACACGTTGGGGCAGATGTATCTTCTCCTTTTTATTTGGTTTTCTTAATTTTGTTTGAAATATCGGAATATACGGTTGTCGTGTGGGTGTACTTCGTCTTAGAAGACTAGCGTTGATGTCATGTATATATTGTTATAAATTGTACAGATTTATTACGTACATTTATATATATATAATATTAAATACCATTTATTATTTCTTTTTTGTGCAAAGTAACTCATATTGACGAAGTGATTTCAACTAGTCTCTGCTTCTCTAATACACAACGTACACTGTCTTCATTTTACATCTACTCGACTAATCATATTTGTATAGTTCATATACAAGTCAGTATACTTCCTCTCTAAACATACCAAAGTAGAAGATGTTAGCCGTTCTTTGTCACATAACATCATTCCCCTACCTGAGAACGAGATGGTCCTGCATGGGAGCATCTAATCAATATTCACGGTCCCGTTGCAGAAAGAGATACAATCGATTGCAAGTTACAATTAATTGTAAGTCAAAAAATTTGCGCGTTTCAACCAATCAGATTTGCCGATTTAGAACACATAATCTGACTTATTGTAACTTACACTCGATTGTATCTCTTTATGCAACAGGACTCGGGTTTTTTGCACGGTTTTCTTTTTAAATATTGCATTATAACGTAGCTGGTTTAATTTCTGTTCAACTGAACCTATTTGTAGAACATGTTAACCTAATACCTATTTATCTTGTTTCCATTGCCCCCCCCCCCCCCCCCCCCCCATCATTATTTTTATATTTGTATATATCGCTTTAATTCTGTATAATTTAGGCGTGTTTCATATTTTGTATTGTATTATTGTTTGGGGTCCGCAATATTTATTGTGTTTTTGTCCTGAAAAGGCTGCTAGAATAAAGATGTTTGTATTTATTTATTTATTTGTTTTATTTATTTTATACTGCAGGGTAGTTCTATTCAGTTATGCAAAACTGCTTTACAAAGGCGCCCTGCAGTTTAACTTGCATGTTGAAAAACAAAAATATATAAACATAAATTATATACAATACATTATAAAAATTCAAAACAAACATAAATGATGGGGAGAGTGAATACAAGATATCATTAAATATATACACGCATAATGATATAGCATGTTAAGAATATACATATACTTATGAAATAGAATTAAATCAATATAAAGCTTTATATTGTTTTTTTAAACGTATATAAGGATGTGCACGACTGCACTGTTATAGGGAGTGTATTATACAGGTTAGCTCCAACATATGTAAAAGAATTTATTTTATAGTCAGTCTTTGGCATGGTAAGTTAGAGGGGACATTATTTTTTTTTTACAGAGTAACGGGTTTTATAATTTACATTTCGCTTGCATATTAAAGGGATAGTTGAGTTTTGGTAGAGAGGGCGCTAGACTACTTTTTTTGTTGTGAGGTAATGAAAAACTGAGTGTAAAATTTGAAAGAGCATAATATTTAAATAATAAAATCATCTTTGTTTGATCAAAATCGGTTCAGAGACGGCTGAAATATCCATAAATATAACAATTTGTAATAAACCTGGGGGCCCAGGTTTATTAGAGAATTTTGAACCAGCCGTTAAAAATTTAAAAAAATGCTTCCTCTTTTCAAAAAGTTACAAAATAGGTATTTAAATAGTTGTTGGTTATTTCTCTATCTAATCACTATTTCAACAAAGCATCACAATCATGCACAATATTTTATTCAAAATGGTTGAAACCGATGAGTGTTTAGAGAGCGCCCTCTTACGTTTTAACGGCTCTTTTTGAATGATAACATGATCTTTACTACGTCATTTGTAATGTTGTGTTCCTTTCTAGTTATAACTATTAGTTTGTAATGTAATGATGCAGGTTTTGGTTACTAAAATTCAGTTTCACCCAAACTGTACTCTCCTTACCAGAACTCAACTATCCCTTTAATGGTTCTAAATAAGTTGGTACTAGATTATGTTGTATTTTATAAACTAATACAAAAAAATATTGATTAACTAAAATCAAATAAAAAATAATACAGAAATATATAAATATTAATTGGTTGGTATCTGCAAATATTTGTGACGACACAAAACATTTTAATTTAGGTATTTATGCCAATTCGGATCATTTGTGTGCAACTGAAGACATACATTCCTGCATACGAGTCATTTACGTCATACAGATAATATCATGACGTATTCATAATAATTTTTTTCCAGAGAGTGAACATAAATGGGAAGTAGTCTTTCAGAAAGTGGGCAGGCATGCAGAACGAGGAAGTTAGAGCACATTATATATAATCAGAGATATCAGACACCAAACATGTACAATTTAGTATTTTGGGTAAATATGACATAATGGCGGAGATGTCAGTAGAGCAAGACGCAGACTCGGTGGAACAATGGCCAAAGCAGTCTATAGTACTATACTAACATAGTATTTTCTTTAGATTTGAAGAATTTCGTCCTAGAGTAAACATTTCCACTAAACAAATATCATTGTGTTCGAATTGCATTATTGCACTGCAGAAAATGCTGTGGAAAATTTCAACGCTTTTATGTAAACAAATCAGACAATGACAATGGTAAAATGATAAATGATATTGACGAACGCGGCCGTAGGCTACCCACAGCGTATTAGTCACAACACTGCTCCTTAGTCATGCTTCTACTATGATATCTAATAATGTATCATAATATATCATAATGTATAATCATGTATCATCATGTTAATAATGATTGGGCGTTTTTTATTCAATTGAATTTAATATCTAGATAAATAAATACAATATACAAGATTGCACCATCGCCTGACATTGTGCCTGAGAATATCATTTTGAAATCAAATCCTTGAATGCAATTTCATGTTGGCCAGTCGCTAGATGCACATGTCTTATGTCCGCTGCTGCTCTTCGTTTGTCTATGCAACATTATTTTATATCAAATTGACTTATTGTTTTCGTTCGAAAACTATTGAGAGTGGTCAGATCCTATACGCATGACTTAAACGCGGTAAGATTTCATTACAATTATAAATTATTTATTGAACTACTAGCATAAGAAGTGCACATAATCTAATAAACTGTGTTTAAGTATAACAGTTGTAAGTAGAATGACGAAATTTGGAAACAATCATCAGTATGAAAACAGTTTGCCCATTATTGATATAATTTATGGATCCGCGGGCATCTTGGGGATTCACTTAGTTGACGTGACTCCCCAGAATACAGAATTTATTTCTCGAAAAAGGATTATGGATAATGTTATTAATTATGTTATACTTACAAAACATGCGTAAGATCATTTCTAAACCGACATATCAGCCTCTTCATTCGTTAATTAAATATTATTCACCGGACAAAAAAATGACTGGATCCATTGACCTGTAGTCATCCTGGCTAATTGCAGATGCATGAAAGATAATAGGACAGTTTATGTTATAAATATCATGATCCGTTTCGCAGCTATCATGGCTATATAGACCGAGTGTCCGCGAGACCGATTAGGTAATACAACAATGTAACTATGTTACATGATCATGTATAACAATACATTCTATATTCAATTATCTTTCTGCAGGTTTCTAGTCAAAATGAATTAGTGTATTGAATTTGCATGATTTTCTTACCCGCGGGTTTCAGTGCGGGCATTTGATCGAGTCTGCTGCATGATTATCCTTTATATCCATGTTCGAATTAAACACATTCACGGTCGACGGTCCGAGGGAATTAGGAGTGCAGTATATAGGCTCGGAAGTCGGTTGAAATGTGTCGATCTGTTTAATGATTTTAGTAACGTAACATTAATACAGACAAAGTAAAGGTTAATGCATTCCAATACTGACCATTTCCGGTGTCGTCTCCTCGCAGACAAAGCAAAACAATGCCAGTCGCCATGCAGGAAATCGAAGAATAACGATTAACGTCATCATCCTCATTAACGTCATCACCGATTGACGTCATTATTATGTATACTAGTTGTGTACATTGTACTATAATAAGGGGTGCATTTATTGTCAGTTGCTATACCAAACAGTTCCAAAGTCCATGATTAGTGGCGTAGCGACGGTTATAGGGGGGGGGGGGGGGGGGAGGGCAAGTGCCCCCCCCCCCCCCAAATATTTTGATCCCCCAAAAAATAAAACACATAAGGGGAAACCTGTAAAATAAAGAAATACATATAAAGCTGTGCCCCCAATCATTTCGCGCGCCCCAGAATCAGTCCAACCATGCTACGCCACAGACTGCCCATGATCATGCACTGGCACTGTATACAGTCCTGTATCAAAACCGCTATGTTGTATCCGTATTCCATAGCAACGATCATTTGCGCTAGTTTCCAATATATTGCCTAAAATGTCATCAAAATGTTGATTTCTTCGTGTGGAATTACTCAATTTGGTACGTATGTTTTATTCTTGTTCTATCAATATTTTGTTTTATTATTTGTTTTATTTAAAATCATTTAAGCGAGAATGTTTATCATGTGTACAATAATTAGGCGCGTGTGGTTATAATGATACTACATTTTGGTTTGCTTTGTTGTTGTTTTCCTTTGGCTATGTACACTTTTATTGTAAGTATTTATACATCTGTTAATAATTCATATTAGTATGTTGTTTTCATTTATTATTTTGTTCATGCGATCATGATTGTATTAATTTAAGACTATCTTGAATAAAATAATATACACTATAGCCTATATGCCCTAATCTATTCATACCCTGGTCATGACTTCATCGTGGCAGTTAATATTGTTTGAAATAATAGATGTTAGCATTTTAATGCATGGTAATCCATGGTAATATACACAACCGCTTTTATTTCCCCTTTTCAGCATATCGCTCATTTAAACTTTACTAACCCTTGTAACTGTAACTAATTGAAATATCTCTAGTAATTTTAGCAATTATAATTGTAAATAATTGTAACAAAGTCATGGTAATTGTAACTCCAGATTTTCTCACTTATTTTTTACTATAATGGTGTGAAAACGGAATGCCTGGTTTAGTTCAGTTTATTTAACCATAAAATGAAAATACATGTGAGTAACATAACATAATATGGTAAGGTCACCCTTAGAAGCAAATTGCTTGTAGTGGGGCCTTAAAAAGAAAAACAAACTACACATAGATTGTACAGTTTAATTTAAAATAACATGATACAAACACACATGCACGCTCACACATACACACATACATTCAAAATATCCTCCTCTGCTCAAACTTTTTTACATAAATCATTGAATAATAATTGTGTACATCGTACTTTAAATCGAGATAGAGCTGTACTTTCCTTAATATCATTACTCAAATAATTCCATTCCTTAATGCCATTTACATAGAAAGAATTTTGTGCATTAATTTTGTCGTACGAACTTTAAATAAATGTAAATCATTTTTCTGACGAGTAGAATACGAATGAATATCACTATTAATAACAAAGTTTATACTAGGAATATCTGGCAATAGGCGATTTTGAAATTTAAACATAAATATGCGAGTATTAAATTGAATCAATTCAGAAATTGGGAGTACGTGTGTTTTAACAAAAAGTGGCCGTGATGGGGCTAGATAATCAGATTTAGTAATAATACGTACGGCTCGTTTCTGTAACAAATAAATCTTATGACTTATCCATATATGATGTATAAGTATTTTCCCAAATAATATTACAATAATTTACATGTGGAAAAATCATACTATTATACAACATTAGCAAAATATTTGATGGTAAAACATGCTTTAGCTTTGACAATACTCCAATACTTCGAGATAATTTCAACGAAATGCAGTCAATATGAGGTTTCCAATTAAGTGATTCATCAATTATAATACTAAGAAACTGAACACATTCTTTCCTTTTTATAATATTTACATCAATTTTTATAGGCAATAAATCACTAGGGATCTTCCGATTTCGAGAATGAAATATTACATAATTTGTTTTATCATAATTGAGAAGTAATTTATTACATTTAAACCAATGATCCAATTTTATCAATTCATTATTCATAATATCAACTAAAGTAAATAAACTACTGTGTGATAATTATAATAACTGAAGTATCATCTGCAAAGAGTGTACAATTTAATACATTTGAAGATTGTTTAATATCATTTATATAAATTAGAAAGAAAAGGGGCCCTAGAACTGATCCTTGTGGAACACCACATGTTACATCTTTTTTAGTCGAACAGACACCGTCTGCACCACATACTGTTTTCTATCACTCAAATAGTTTTCGATTAATTTCAGTGGAAGGCCACGAATACCATAATAATTTAATTTTCTGAGCAGTATGTGGTGGTCAATGGTGTCGAACGCTTTTGAAAGATCCATAAAACACACCCAACGAATAATTACCCTTATCCATATTCTTGATTACATAATGATCTGTTAAATGAAGTGCTCCCAAACAAGTAGAATAATTCTTCCTAAATCCAAATTGCTCATTAATCAATCAATTATTTTTCACGAAAAAATCATAAATTCTTTTATGCAAGATTTGTTCAAATAATTTTGAAAAAATCGATAAAAGAGCAATTGGTCTATAATTCTGTATATTTTCTTTTTCATTTTTCTTATAAATGGGTATAATTTTAGCTAATTTCAAACTGTCAGGGAATACTCCAGAAGAAACAGACTTATTAAAAATATCACATAATGGATCAACAATAAAGTGTATACATTCTTTTACTACTCTGGGAGAAATATCATCTGGGCCACTTGCTTTATGTGGTTTCAATGTTTTACTAAGTTCAATTATTTCAAAAACTGTAGTAGGTTTTAAAAACAAAGTAAAATCATTATGATCTTTTAAATAATCATTAAATGAAGTATCTACAGCAGGTGTACCACCAGCTATATTTCTCCCTACATTACCAAAATATGAATTGAAACATTCAACAATATCTTTTCTATTATTGTAGCTGACATTTTCAAAATACATATTGCACGGCAAGTCATTTTTCTTGCTTTTTCCTAGTAATACATTAACTTGTGACATGCATGTTTTCTTGCAATCATTTTTATACTTTTTATAACATTTTATAATAGTACTGTTTCTTAGCTGTTCGTAATAAAGAAGTTAATTTATTTTTTATAGATAGTATACTTAGTTCTATTATTATCATTTTGTTGTTTCAACAACTGTTGATATCATTTTTGTTTCTTTCGTACTGATATCAAAAGTCCTTTACTCATCCATGGTTGCTTAAATTTGCATTTCTTTTTCTTTTCAAAAATGGGTAACAATGGAAAACATTCATCGTACAATAATGAGAATTTACATATAAATTTATTATAAAAATAATTCACATTATCAACATTATACATATTTTGACCAATCAATTTTGTTCAACTCATTCTTAAATCGAGATATCCCGTCTTTTGTAATTTTTTTTTTCTTCATACTATCAGATTCAGAACGATGACTATACTGAGTATCTTTATTATTTTTACAAACATTAATACAATACACTGGAAAATGGCCGGAAAAGTCGGAGTATATCAAACCTGAATGTACATTATCATTTAAAGTATTTGTAAAAATGTTATCAATAAGTGTTGCAGTTTTTGTAGATACACGAGTAGGTTTCGAAATGAGTGGAAGCATATAAAATGAAAACATTTTTTCTAAAAAAATCATTTGTTTTACCATGATAAGCACAATTTAATAAATCAATATTAAAGTCGCCCATAATATATATTTCTTTTCGTTTACTATCCAATAATTCTAAAACAGAGTTCATCTTTTCTATAAAACATGGTATATCAGAGGTTGTTCTTTTAAATCATTCTTTTCTATTGAAAAATCAGAATTCCAGGGTGGACTTCCATCCTTGTTTTTATTATCGTTTTCCTAATTTTTTATGAAAAAAATATATTTGCTTTTTACCCGAATTCTCATCATTGGCATAATTTTAGTCGGGGCTAAAAATGAATACATTACCAATAAACAGTTAAACCGTTTCATGTGTGTGGAATATCGCTTGCCCATTGATGGTCGTCATTTGCCACCGGAGATATTCTCTTTGGTTCGCTCATTATCCAATCAATCCAATTATAGTTCTGCTGTGTAACATTTTATATAGGCATCATGACAGATGATCGCTTGACATTCCAGTCATAGTTCACCCGGTCACCAGTAATGTTCTGGTCAATCATCCAGGACCAGGACATTAATACTGGTGATCGGTTTGTCAGAATATTTTTGCAGAAGGATTTGGATTGATACTGAAGACAAATTTTTTAGGCACTTATACTCCACTTAGTAAAATTCGATAGATGCGACATGGTTTAACCGATTTCTGGTAATTTCTGGGGTTTTTTTAAGCCTGGACTAAAGATGTGTCACTGATGAGAATTCGGGCCCTTGTCTTTAGATACGAGGGGCGTTCAATAAGTTCATAGCCCAACCATGATGGAGCAGGAAGTTGGGTTACCTAATGTTGTGTATGCAATGTTGCATCCTTCACATGGTCAGTGGTGCAAAGCCAGGTTAGTTGTATTCTGTTTCTGATCTAGACAGGCTTTTATTGATGCAATGTCCATTAAAAGTCACTTGCAAAATGTTGGAAAATGAAGCAATGCAAGTTGATGAGAGACATATGCTGCTCGAGGACAATGTGCCTGCTCACAAGAGCCAGGTGACTTTTGAAAAGCTAATAACGGCGGGATTGGTTTGTTGATGATTCCTCCTTATCCCCCAAACCTGGTATCGATAGATCTCTTCTGACATATGAAGAAACAATCCCAAGATTGTGATTTTCAGGAGGATAATGAGACAAAATCTGCCAATATGTAGGTTTTTGAGAGGTCTTTAAGAGACATCTTCAAGGAGGCCCTTGAGGCCCTCAGGAAAAATTCCGAAAAGCTCTTGGCTGTACATCAGTATTATATGGATGAAAGAACACCTGTATATATTAATCGATGTTGCACCTTGACTCCTTCAAGGTTGGGCTATGAACTTATTGAGCGCCCCTCGTACATTCGCAAAGGACGCCTAAATCGTGTTCTAAAGTTGCAAGATTATTGACCGAAAGATACTGCAAATTAAGGAAATCTAAGGAAATGTTTAGAACAATTTTATGTATCAAGACGAATGTTAAACCCTAATTTTCCAGGGTATTTTTTTTCTTCTCGATCAAAAAGAACAAGATTTTCTTTTTGATCATCCATTCCATTGATTTTTCAGTGATCAGTGGGGTAGTGTTATGGGCTTACCGACTTTAAGCAGGTCGTGAGTGGGGGCAAACGTATATTCTGCTTTATTTTGTTTTTTCTATCGCCATTCCTCAAAATTGGTACACCTGCATGCCCAGCCCTCCCAGTTTCTACTCCATCGTTTAATTATTTTGATTAAAGGGATCTAGTAACGTTGTTGGCATGTGCAGAGAGTAATGTATGGTTGATAATATTTGTGGTGTTGTGATATGATACGTATGTCCTCATGTGCAAATTTCATGTTAAATTGATGTTGGGCAATTTTACCCTTTAAAGCAATAGCACCTATATAATATATGAAATGTAGATAGAATAAATGTACCATTCTTCGTTGATATGCGTTTACTCACAAAATGGAACTCGATCATCCTTTATATTATAGGGAATATGAAGTACACTCTGTAATATCCAATGATTATACCACCGCTCGTCATGCACTGTCTTGATCTCGGAAAAGTCTACCAAATTATTGTCCTCTGTAAGACTGTATAACTCTGACCATCGCTCTGATCGTTGATTCGTTGCACATGTGAAGTGATCACAATATATGATTATGCCACAACAGATTAGCCCGATATTATGATAATTGATAACCGTCGATAATATGGTTCGAGCATACCATGACGTAACGGTCCGTACAACGGGAATTCCCCGTTTTATACTTATACCCATATTCTTTTGTACCAGCCGTATTAAAACAAAAGTGATATATTTTTAAAAATGAATGTAAAAACTACAGATAAATTAAAGCATATTATAAAAAAAGTTGTGCTTTGCTAAGTCATGTGATATTTCACTCGGAATAGTGACAGCGTTGCTTCTGTATTTTTTATAGTACACAATAATGTAAGGACTCGCGGCAAGACTAACAGACGAAACATCGGGGATGTTTGTTGTCCTCGCGCGTGTTTCGAAAATGTAACGATCTCTCGTACTCGTTATAATATAGAACATGGTGCCATTGACCAAGCGGTATCCATAAACTACTTCTTATCGTGATTTACAGATGGTACTTTCTCTGTCGAAACGCAGTCATTGGTAAGTGGTATGACTGATAGGCCTTTCATTATCATTCTTGACCTACTTGCATGCTGTACGTTCAAATCACTGTCAATCTATTAACTTTATCGGTGTGATTTTAGATCCACTCCGCGTGCATGGTGAATATGAATAGTTATGCAGCGAACAATAATTATGAGAGCTCAGAAGGTAATACAATATAATGGACCTTTATATAGGTAGGATATAGGACTATGTTTGTTTTCTTGTCTCTTTTTTGCGGGGAGGGGGGTTCATGGAACTTGTGGATTCAGTCTGCCTAATCTGCAGTAAATAACGATAAAACTCTCATAAGGCTGATGGGATAATATTCTTATAATGCTTATTAACTCATAACGAGGGGAGTCGGATTGATACCATGCACGAGATGAATAATTTGTCACTGCATGGGTGCCAGATAACCCGTTTGATATTATAAGATGCGTACTACTAGATTAGTAATTATAATAATGATAGTATAATATACATTTATGTAGAGACCTCGGTCACTGGATACACACACAAATCAACCGCACATGGAGTGCACATTTTCAATTCCCTGTGGATCATTCTAGCCCGAGGTTACCTGAGGCGCAGCCGCCATTCCTACTGAGTATCCATTTATACACGTGGGTATAATGGAGAGTAGCATTATGTGGATGCATTTTCTGGCTGAATAGGACAAACAAGATGATTCTGATTCGGATTGTTATGTTACGTAAATATAATTATCACTATATCAAACAAACCACTATCATTGTCATTTACATTACATCATCATCATCATCGTTCTCGCTACAAAACCGCCCGTTGTATTTACAATTATGATATTAATACTAGCCTCTCTTTAATATAAAATAGTTTCTTATTTATGTTGTGCTTGATAATAAATCATGTCACATTATTTTATAACATAACAAAGTTATCCGTCGATGGCGATTTTCGATGCAAGTTTAATGTTGGAACTCATAACCAAGGTTGCGACCAATCAACGGCGACGATTTGAAAGAAATTATACCATTTTTTGCTAAGATTTACCGTGAGATTACCACACGAGTCATAACTCTTTATCTACATGTATATTACACGGAATATAAGTAGTCATTTTTGTATTAATTACAAAAACAATAAAGAGGACATACATTAAATATCACCTCTCTAATAATGAAAATGATAAAGACGGAGAAAGAGCACACACAAAAACATTCAGCCGAGAATGTTCGATGTTTATTATGTGAACGCGGCAAACGCACAATGGGGGAATCCAAGTTGGCAAGATGCCAAACTCCGACGTTTGCGAATATTGTTTGTTTACAAACCTATTGTTCAATTCTGATTGCTTACAAAAAGCGTATTATGATTCGAGTTCTCGATTGTGCAGTAATATACATGTGTATAGAACCAGTTTATTGAAGCTAAAACTGCTTTAGACCTGTATCATTTCCAATTGTGATTATGATATAAAAACAAATAATATAAATGAGTAAAGATTAATATGTAATATTCACTATCGCTGATGTTTCTAGAACATGTGAAACGGATGTCGCTTGGGTATATAATAGCAACATCACCAGTTTCTCAGCAAATGTAACGACAACATACACTCCTCCCATCTTGACGGATGAAACTTTTGAAGCATTATTAGTGTTGACATTATAATGACTGCTCTAGTACAGGGAAAGTTCGTTGGTATTGTCTATCAAGAGCTGTAATATTCTATTTCGGCATCCAGGTAATGTAATCCGATTTTACTCCTGGCAAATTCATCAGGCTGGCATCGTGGGTCAATAATGACGAAGGACTTCCACAGATTGTCTGACTTTAGCTTCTTTTTTTTTCCATCAGAAGCTACTAAATGTTGATGAACACGAGAGTGACGAGAATTACAAAAGTATACACTTTAATCAACAGTTCAACCATGCATCGGAGCTGAGCAGTTGCTAATGCAACTTGATAATATATGAATTGATTCTCTTCGTATAATTAAGTAACTTTCGAAGAGACAGCATTCTCCAGTGCCAGAGGCCTGTCTAATTGCTCCTGAGTTGCCTGTTATTGGTGTGACACCGTTACTGGTACTGGCATAAGCCATAGCTGATGAGTATTCCTTTATCTACATTTCGCGAAAATTGTTACTTCATATAGGCAATTTTATCTTCGTTTCCATCACATCCATTAGTCTTATATAGCAGATTTCGGTCACCCTAGGGCCTATGGTCAACTTCCAGGCAAGGTATTTTGAGAGATCGCCCTGAGCTCATTTAACATACAGCCCTGTTGATTATCAAGAGGCACACGAAACACTGTAAGCTCATACATAATTATTTTGTATTATCAAAATACTTTCAAAGTCAAATTATGAATTAATCACAATTATCTGACTTAAAAATAATAGTCCTGTTATTATTAGTCCGCTTTATTAGTAGATTGTTAGTGTCTCCTGACCCCCACCCCAACATGATATAGGCTACCCTCCTTAAAAGTGAGAAACCGTGTCAAGAGTATATTGATTCTGAAAAGTTTTTTTTATTTTTTTTATTGACCACATTTTGAAATCTACTTTTGACATATACCGTCAGAAGTATAAATAAATATAGGCATATGAACGCAAATGATCTGAACGGTTTTTTTTTTCTTCTTTCAAAATAGAATAATGTTCCTGATATTAAATGACTGATTAATTAATTTGATGGTGTCTGGACCACGTCGCAATTGAATAACATAGTGGTCAGACTAAGACAGCTATAGCCTATAGTTGGTTGTCGAAATTGTGATTATGGTTGCGAAGATTTGGGCACACCTGCGTGCATAATTATATCGGCAATGACTTTAGAGGCGCGAGCGCTTCATTGTTTTGATAGTTGTATCGGACTAATTCTTCTAATTCATGGCACGAATTATATCAAGCAATGTTTTGAAACCGTAAAGCACAAACATTCGTTGATATTTCTGATGGATATTATTTCTTACGTGAATTGTAATGCTGGATCGGTGGAAAATGTTTTCATCATGGTGGCTCAATTCATCAGTCAAGTCGGGTAAGCTTTATGAATTATTGTGATCATTGTGATATATTTGAAAACAAAATGATATTTCAAGTAGTATAATTATTATAATAATGAGTTTAAACCCAGTCCTATATTGTTTGTTAATGTATTATGTATACATTCATTTAATGTATACGTGTGAACAAATTTAATTTGTAAATTTACATAATCGGCAAAATGTCATGAGTTTAGACATATGTGCATGAAAGTCTTGTTATTGGAATATTGATGTTCAATTTAAGTGAGAAAAACATCCCAAAATGAGATTATTTCTACTTTTATTGGTTATACTGTGATTTCCGACTTACAGTTTTGTTCTAATTCTAATTCTAAATGGACGAACTTTGATTTTTTTTAAATTAATTAAATACTAAATGGTGTGGGATGGTGTGGTACGATCGGATGGACGCTAGCCTTCAAATCTAGAGGTCGTGGGTTCAAACCCGATTGATGTCCCATCATTTATGTCCTTCAGCAAGACATTTAATCCATATTGCTGCTCTCTACCCAGGAGTATAAATTGGTACCTGGTTGGGTGTTAATTAGCATGCGCGCTATATCATTATGGCTGCCATTAGCTAGTATGCTCCCCGGGGAGTTGAGATGGTGCGCAAGATAATTGTGCGGGTTTGAACTGTACCAGTAACAACCAGGGAATAATACAAGCGCATAGAGACGTGCTTCTGCAATGTGATATGCGCTATATAAAAACTGTTTATTATTAGTATTATTAAATAATGGTTTTGATTCTATATGGGTCGATTTTATTATTACTTTATGTACAAGCTTAAAGGGATAGTTGAGTATTGGTCAAACTTAACTTTAGTAACCAAAACCTGCACCATTACGGTGCAAACTAATAGTTATAACTCCACCATGCTCGAAAAGTATACACAATTACAAACGACAAAGTAAAACCCCTGTTATCATTCAAAAAGAGCCATTACAACTGAAGAGTCAAATTAACTCTAGAGTACGCTAGCGCGAAGCGCTAGCGTTCTAGGTCTTCCTAATACGGGACTGAAACTGAAGATTGTTTTTGCACGTTAATTGTGCTTAAAATTATACATATGATACGGTACTTACCACAATTAATTTGGGGGGGCACTTCGGAAAATACCAATACTCAACGCTCCCTTTAACGACGAACACATTGCTTTATTCATTTTTTTTTACCCAACCGACACTTGATCGTTTATACACAGTTTTAGCTTGGAAAAACATGTCGACATTTAATTCAAGCTCTTGGTAATATGAAACACCTTAAAGTCATGCCTGTAAAGTGTCTAACTCCACGAAAATTTCTTGGAGCTTCCTCGTTTCTCTTCTACCGTGTTGTTTAGCTTATGGTAAGAGAAGAATAAAATAGGGTTAGATTTTTTCAAATGTCCCTTTAGTATGAAGATAATTATCATTGAAATGTTTTATTTGAAAAGCGTTAGCAACGCTTTTCAAATAAAGTACAATTGTAGCTGAACCATAGAAGTATGACTCCAACACTGACGTTGTAGAACCTGAACACGTCCGGACAGCGCGCGTGGGAAACCTTCCCGACCCGACTGAACTTTGAGCCGAGCGCGCGCAAATTCCATGAATTCTGTACCGTCTGTAAACATACACGGGTGCGGATATCGTCAAACGGATGATTATTACTGCGACAAATCTACGGCAAGCCATGCAGTATTCGTTGATAAAATATGAACTCAATATTCGTTTTTTTCACTAGGTAAACAGTGTTCGTTTTCTTACAAATGTTCACAAATCTTTCAATTGTATTTTACAATGATAAGATTGAAGTCTCAAATGTCATTTTGTGCAATATCTGACACTTTACAGGGATATCTTTAACAGTTCATAGGGCTTGAATTTAGAACTGACCATTACTCTAAAAGTGAGCTTCCACCTTCTGGAATATATTCAATAATTATACTTCTTTAATATCTGGAACTTTGGGCCAGATATTTAAGAATTTTAATAAAATCAATTTGCTTTGTTTGGAGACAACCGAATTCGTATTTCTAACTTCTTATTCCCACACGGAGAAATTTATAGCCTTGAAGCCTTTAGGGAATGTTACATTATGTCATAATTCAGATTATAGTCATGATGTTGAGTATATATGCGTCGTGTGTTCGGGATGCATTACAGGATTATGACACATGGTATGAGGAACTCGAAACAAATACTGTGGCCTACATAATATAGAGGAACAAGTTAGTTTCCCCCGTAAAAGGAACTTCAGGCGAAATTGATTTGATGCTTAATTTGGTGTTCCGTATACAAACGATACGCTTGAGTAAATAATCAAGCATCGCAGTCAAAATACTTCACCATATTTGGACATTACGGAAGTTTACTTTTTGCATTCATCTTGGTCTATAATTAGTACTCTGAACATGGGTAGCCTACAGTTATAATTGAATCTCATAATGTTTATAAGTTTATATTAAAATGGAGGTGAGAGTATGTGCATCAAGAAAGGAGTGCGGTGGTTTAGAGTTTAGACATAGATAGATCATGTCAAGCACTTATGGTAAGCACTTATTAATGTATCAACATTTTCGAGTGTTTTTCGGCAGAGCCCCGAAACAACATGTATCGTACGTTGCTATGCATTTGCTTGTACAATAGATTAATTGATCGTATGTGCATACACTCGATATAACCTTGATCTTGCATGGGCCGTATAAAATTATGTAAACGTTGTTATTTTCGCGCGATTAATATTTCGCGCTGAGCGACACAAAAACACATTCGCGGCTTTCTAATTTCGTGACCGAGCAAGACTAGTGTTCATACGCATTTCAAATCGCGCATTATATTCGCGGGTTTTAATATTCGCGGACGCCGACTTCAGCGCGAAATCCGCGAAAAATGAATGCACCGCGAACATTACCACGTTTACAGTATATAGTCTATCAGGTTATGTAAAGCAGCAATTTTTTTTGCTATAATCTTGGAAACAGTTTTTAATTTGTTCTAAATACATTACTGATGCGAAAAAGTAATGTTTCCATTTTTTATTTTTGGTCCCAGGGTGCATTTTGGCGATTTTAAAGATAATTAGCTAATTTGCATATTTGTGAAATAAGGTCAGGGGTCATTTTCTATCTAGGAATAGTACAATATTGATAAAAACTATTATTCTAGGGTATTTTGAGGCAAGGATTCCATTTCCGGTGCTCGTTTGTAAGTGCTGTATGGGAAACACTCTGAAATCCAAGATGGCTTCCCCTAATTTGCATATTTATGAATATTATTGATTTTCAGTGGCTACAGCCCCTAATAAGCAATAATTCCGGATTATTATTTGTCAGTTATGTTCTAAGTATGTATTTAAGATATCAAAGATGAGTTGCCATCATGGCAATCTCTAGCAATGCATATTATTTGCATAATTATGTATTTTACCTAATTTGCATATTCCCCCAAATCGAGTATATTAGGAACCCGGCAAGTAAAAAAGACAAGTAATACCACTTTTCCAAGGTTTTAGGGGGCAATGAATCCATTCATGATACTTATTTACCTGTATCCCCTCGGGAACCCACATAAATCCAAGATGGCCGCAATTATCATTTTAAAGTAAATAATGCTATTTGCTACTTAAATGGCATTTAATTTATAAAAGTATGATTTGCTTACTTTAAGCAAACAACTACATTGTGATTCAAGTATTCTAGTTGCTCATTCCAATAATTAAAAGTCAAAACATTATAATATCAATTTAATATAACCGAAATAATATAGTCGTGTATCATAACATGTGTAATTTAGGGAGCAGTCATCTTGGATTTGAGATGGATGCCATGGTGATACAGGTAAATAAGTATCAAAAATGGATATGCTGCCCCCCAAAACCTTGGAAAAGTGGTATTATTTGTCTTTTTTACTTGCCGGGTTCCCAATATACTCGATTTGGTGGAATATTGAAATTAGGTAAAATACATAATTATGCAAATAATATGCATTGCTAGAGGTTGCCACGATGGCAACTCATCTTTGATATATTAAATACATACTTAGAACATAACTGACAAATAATAACCCGGAATTATTGCTTATTAGGGGCTGTAGCCACTGTAAGTCAATAATATTCATAAATATGCAAATTAGAGGAAGCCATCTTGGATTTCAGAGTGTTTCCCATACAGCACTTACAAACGAGCACCGGAAATGGAATCCTTGTCTCAAAATACCCTAGAATAATAGTTTTTATCAATATTGTACTATTCCTAGATAGAAAATGACCCCTGACATTATTTCACAAATATGCAAATTAGCTAATTATCTTTAAAATCGCCAAAATGCACCCTGGGACCAAAAATAAAAAATGGAAACATCACCTTTTTTCTCATCAGTAATGTATTAAGACCAAATTTAAAAATGTTTCCAAGATTATAGCAAAAAAATTCACAACATTTATTTATACTACATTAGGGGATATACTAATAGCCTGTACATTGGACTCGCTTCTACCGGTTTGCTAAAAGCCCAACCCCCGTGTTCGAAGATTAGTGATCTTGTGTTCATCATTATTCGACAAATGTCTTCTTGTAAATTCGTGCCTCCAATGACAATTCTGATAATTTTATACGGATCGAAAGCTTATAATAAGGCCCTTAGCTGACAGGCTTTTAGCACTCCTTTTCTTCATTCGCAAACAGTTTTACAAACATATTCATGCAATAATAAGAGGCATGCGGGTGAATGAGTCAATGACATCGACGGATAATTCGATTGTAACCACAATCAAAGAATAATTGGCATATAATTTAAATGACATATCCACTACATTATTAATAATAAGTATAGAGTTAACTCACAACATGTCGTTCAAGTCGTACATATTATACATGCATGTCGATATAAAGACCGGTCGGACATCAATTGGCCAAGCCATTTCCCATATAGAAATTGTATTGTCCACTGTGTAAACTACATAATAATCATGCCTGTCACACGGGTATTTCATGAGAAAATGTTTTCATTACACCGACAACACTGTATTGAAGCAGCATGCATAATATTCTACCTCCTCTCCCCGCATCCCACCCCCAAAATGTACTGCCGATGCATGAACAATATTAAAGCACGCGCGGGTACGGTGCGTGGGTTATAATCATAGAAGTATGACTCCAACACTGCCGTTGTAGAACTAGAAGGTAAACTGTATTGCCCGTAGGTACCGTACCCCATACACTTTGTACATAAAACAATGGTGGGCTGACGGTCTTGTTTACGAGCAGTATTGAACGGAGGAAGTTCGTCACAAAACTGCATTGTGGGGAAATAATATGACGAAACAATAAGAATGTGCGTAAGGCGCGCACTTTACCAAGCGCACTCACACTGTACATTTTCTATGGCAAAGATGTCATTAGCGCGTACATTTGTGATTTTGCGCGCGATGAATTTGTAAACAATTTTTGCCCTTGGCTGAGACAGTGATCCGTGTATGAAGAGCGACTCTTCTGCAAATATTGAGCAATCATAAACAGTATTTAACACAAAATGTAACTAAAAAAGTGCTCTTATTAATGGGGTAGAAAAGGGTAACACAAATTGATTACGCTAGATAAAGAGGTGGTGAATATTTCACTGCTCAATGGGATGTATTTTATTATTAAATTCCAAATCAATTTCGAAATATACAGCCTGTCATACTTTTGATGACGTTTTGTGACGTAGCTAAACTGCTTCTAATCGCATACATACATAACCATCATGGCGGCTGAGTTTACCCCCCCCTGGTTATAATAAACAACGTGTAATAGGGGAATACCCAGAACGCGGGGTTTTGTCATTCGACCCGAAATAACACCGATTCTTCACTTTGTATTGCACAACAA
Organism: Echinarachnius parma; assembly: GCA_037951105.1. Classification (NCBI taxonomy): domain Eukaryota; kingdom Metazoa; phylum Echinodermata; class Echinoidea; order Clypeasteroida; family Echinarachniidae; genus Echinarachnius; species Echinarachnius parma. The sequence continues at coordinate 194,372 of JBAMJV010006598.1, forward strand.
AATGTCACGATGCTATTTATTCTTGGGTATGTCTATGAGGTATACCATTCCGCTTTCGATGATCAACACAATTATACATTTTGAAAACGTTCGATACTATCAGATCAATCGAGGAACATTTTATGCCCCTTTTCAACTTGGTGAGAACATTCATAACATGCAGTAATATGGCTCGTGCTTCAGTGTCGTTCTATTTCTACGTGATTTTACTAGTGAGCGGTAAGTCCGATTATCACACATGTGACAAAGCTTAGAAAAACATGTTCAAGTTTCCATGCACTGGTATAATACTTTAGACAGAATAATTACATAATGCATTAGTAGTAGTAGTAGTAGTAGTAGTAGTAGTAGTAGTAGTAGTAGTAGTAGTAGTAGTAGTAGTAGTAGTGTTGTTATAGTAGTTAGTACACAACAATTGTGGTAAGATTGGTAGAGCGCTCGCTTTTCAAACGGGAGATCCAGAGTTCGAACCCGGAGTATGCCCAACACGTTTGTCCTTGAGCAAGACAATTAATCCACATTGCTGCTCTCTACCCAGGTGTATAAATGGAGACCCGGTAGGAGGTGAAAGCCTTAATATGTGAACCGACTTCTCAATGCCCATGAGCTCCCCATGAGAATGCTCCCCAGGGAGTGGAGATGGTGCACACACTATGCGCTGGTTTGCATTGTATCCTATATGACCGGGGTAATAATATAATTGTAAAGCGCCGAGAGAGCAATCATATTATAAATATAAGGCACTTTCGAGTAGTAGTAGTAGTAGTAGTAGTATAGTATATAAAGTAATAGTATGGTAGTACTATCTAGTACTATATTAGTGGTAGTAGTATAGCAGTATAATTACAATTACTTACCGTTCATTTGGACCCATATTCTTGACACGAACGATATTCCGCAATTATCAATTGTCAAAATCAAAACTTTAATACTTGGAACTCTAGTGGTTCTGCACTACCTCACGGTATTCGTACCAGTATAAGTGTGGAACGGCTTTTGGTTTTTCACATTTCTCTTCCGTTATAAAGATATGTATGATATTAAAAGATTAGTATACAGTATTGGTCAATCTGAATGTTAGTAACCACAACATTACAAACTATATGTTATATAATTCCACCATGTCTGAAAGGTAAACAAACTTGCAAACAGCTAACGGTTAAAATGCTGGTATCATTAAAAAAGCAGCGGTTAAACACAAGAGGGCGCTTGCTGAAAAAAATTTTGTTTCAAACTATTTTTCCAAAAAAATTGTGAATGTGATGTTTTGTTAAAATAATGATTGAATAGAGAGATCATTAACAACTATAAAAAAAACCTCTTTGCTATATTTTTGAAGAAGTGTATGCATTTTATAGAGTTTTTCTTAAACTGCTGAATAAATGTGGGTCCCACATTAAAATTTAATTTCAATTGGATATATTTATGGATATTTCAGCCCTTTCTTAACCGATTTCGACCAAATAAGTTTTTTATCATTAAAATGACATGCTTATTCAAATTCTACACTTAGTTTTTCATTACCTCACACAAAATTATTTATTGAAGCACCCTCTATATCAAAACTGAACTCATGCTCAATATGAACACCGTCTTATTTGTATTTGTTGGCGAACGCCGAGTAGAAATCCCTCGATCCCCTTCTCTCTACCCCCCCCCCCCCCCCCCTTGTCGAGTTTGAACATATATGCCAGTGTTGCAATATAGTATTATATAAAAACACAATGGTATATATATATAGACATGGTGAAAGGACAGTGTCACTCGAGATTTCAACATATAACAGCCCCGAACAATCGAGATTATAACTTACTTGATACTACTATTAAAGTACTAATATGATTCATAAGCACAGGGCAATGATTATGTAATATGTGACACACTTACACGCGCCTTATATACGTTAAAAACAAAAACAAAACCGCATGCATGGTCTGTCCTGGATCTGCCAATTTCCATATCCATCGGCATACAGATTAGTATTATATTAAAGTTTAAAAAGTTGGTCTGCGTCGGTGTGGTGAAATGGACAAACAAAACTTTAATTTAAAAAACACCGTATGAAAACATAGTTTCCGAATTTTCGAGTATGGGGCTTCGTCAGGGTTTATTAGACTTCAGTCTAGTAAACCCTGACGAAGCCCTATTGGCGAAAATTCGGAAACTATGTTTTCATACGGTGTTTTTTTTTTATTAAGGTTTTGTTTTAGTAATACGCGTTATCAGGAACGACAGGAACAGCCTGAATATCGTGTTGTATGTGGAATTTTGAAGAAAAAAAACAAACTATTATAATGTTTTTCCAATCATATTTATTCCAGCAAGCCTCAAGAATATTTCAATTATATTGGACTTGGTGGACATAAAATAACTGGTCTCAATAATTGTGCCTGTAACTGTATATCCGCATCATGCGGAGTTTTGTTTGCAGTATCAAGAAGAAGAAGAAGATGATACCACTCCGCTGATAATGGACCGGTCGTGCATCCGGGCCCTCACGTAGTACAGAAAGGGGAATCCCCTTTTTGAACCTAGCCTTTATTTAGCCTAGGCCCTAGCGTTTCGGTATTAATATTATGACACATTTTTCTATGATTAAATTCATAATTCTAATTTACCCTTATATCACATGTAAAAAAATAATGAAAGAAACATATTAGTTACAGTAATGAATATCTGTAGATTAAGCTCAAAATAAAGTATATTTCGGTACACATGCTCTGGATTTAAGGCTATCCATGTATACACGTACGTCGCGTACTATTATACTGCACGCATGCCCTTATGACGCACCTTGGCTTTACCTGGAAATAATATTTCCCAACAATATCTAGTCATTGTCATAGATGGACGAAAGAAGTCTTCAAATGTTGTTTCAAAAAGCAAAATAAATCATGTATATACCAGAAGAAAAGAAAACAGGGGTTGTCTGAATAGTGAAGTAACATTTAAAAAGGTCCCGGGTAAGTGCAAAAGCCAAAAGCTGTGTTGTTGTGACCGTGCCACCGTGGCATATTATTTGTGTGTTGACTGTGTTGTGCAATTGCATTGCCATTGGCATTGTTTGGCCATTGCGCTGTTGCAATTGATTTGTACCTAAAAATGCACATCAACCTGAAAATCGAGAGACTATTATGTACAATTTATCTTGTAAATGCAAAGTGATCAGCACATGATCGATGACTGACATGCACATCGAGCGATATCATACCACATCTACGATGGTCGATATTATTGTAAATGGTCCTGTAAAAGCTGTACTCGCTACCTTGCCGGACACCAATAGTTTGACGGCACAAAACAAACAATTGATGCATAAAATCAAAGTGGAAATTATATGAGCAGCTGCATAAAGTCATAAAGAACACATTTGATGTAAAATATCTTCAAGAATTGACAAATTTTTCTCCAAATCAACTTTCTTGTAAACCCTTCCAAAAAAGAAGCCTCTTCCTGACGCAAAATTGCGGGTTGTATTAACCGAACGCACCGAACGTGAATGTTTTGCATGGGAATGTCATTGTCATTGACATGCGCGCTGCACTGCCACTGGTGCGCGGCAAAACGCGCGTATAACGTCTCAAGATGCTTATTTTCTTCGGGAAATGGTGGAAAATGTTTGCTAAACATCCATTTATTATCCTCCGTTAATGCCGACTTTCAAATTCAACTTTCAAAATTTGAACGTTTTTCCTATGTGAATTTGCATGTCTGGAAATACAACCCGTTCGGTAATGCAACCCCCTGCTATACTACTACTCTCTAGTCAGATTGACTAGTCTGTTTTCATGCGAAATATACTATCTACTGACTATCATTGTATGTATATTGGGCGATATAAGTAAATTGATGCATGGTGACATGTGTACCCTATCAAAATCACACCAACAACTAGTCTAAGACTAAGTATCAGTTTAATAGAAGTAGGCTACATGTTTATATCTTGATGGGCATTGCTTACACAATAAGCCCCTTGAATTGCAGGGATATAGTTACTTAGCTTATTTGTTATATTCTGAAGATTACAAAACATAATTTGTTTGCTTCTCATTTTCTACAAATCTGCTTTTTTCAAGTTTCTGTAACTTCTTCATTTGCATCACTAAAAATCTTAATTTTCTTACTTATTTTGATTTTACCATCCAGTATATTGTGTGCATTGTAATAATTAATCTTAATTGAGCCAATTTACATGCAGAGACATTTCAGAAAACTTGTGTGATTAAAAGTAAAAAAGACACATTGAAACATCAGCAACAGCATACACAAACCATTTATGAACCACTCATACTCATGTACTTTTGTTGCATGTCGACAGCAATGCATGGGTTGCATGTACATTATTTGTTGCTGTCTCATCATTGCTGCCTTTTTTCTGTAGAATTGTTGGTTTATTAAACTAGAACTACATTCCTGGCTTCAAAATTTGCCATCTGTTCAAGTAATCGTATCCAAAGGAATGAATAATGGTGTATGGAACTGGAAGAATCCATTTTGTAACATGCATACTATGGATCAGAATGGAAGCAAGCCTAAGCAAGCTGCACCTGGCATACTTGGAAAAAATGCCACATCTACAACATATTGTAAATGGTCCTGGTACGTGCTTGGGCCATTTCAATTACTTTTGCTGTAATTATGATGTAACTAAGAAGGTTTTTCTCTACCAACCGCCTGTCTAGAATGAAAACCATCTGCTTATAAAGACAACTATTTTTGTTTCTCGTAAAAGAAGTTTACTAAACCATTAAAGGGGTAGTCCGGGCCTGATAAAACCATTCGTTATTTGAATAAGCAGAATAAGAGGCATAATTGGTGAAAATTTGATCAAAATCGGACAAGAAACACGGGAGTTATACCGATTTGAACATCATGTAGTAATGAGCGATCGTTTCAAAATTGCCGCCATATGCAACATCATTGACGAGCAACTCGCCATGCCTTTAGTACATGAAAATACACTTATTTCTCATTTTCGTTGCTAAAAATTAATTTTTCTCTGCTTGTTTTCACGAATTCATAGAATAATATCGATGGGCCAACCTCTTTGGAATTTGTAAGCTCATAAATTTGCTTTGTTATTAAGAAAATTTAATTTTTTTAAAATTTCCATGTAGAAGTCAAAATGGCTGCAGCTCGCAAGTGACGTCACGATCGATAGCAATTGCGAACGATACTAAAAATCGGAGCAAAGTTCATCCTGTCATAACTTTTTTATTGCTCCACCGTTTTGACTCAGATTTTCGATCATGATTCTTCATATTCACTTCATTTTATAGCAAACATCACATTTCTGGGGTGGAATTCCCCTTTAACCAACCTGTCTTTATAGACCACCTGCTCATAGAGACCACACTCCATGTCTCCCTCGAGTGGTCTTTATAAACAGGTTTGACTTTATTACATGTAAAAACAAACTAATACCAGTGATGATATGTTCACAAATCACATTATACATGTATGAAGGTTATGGATCAAAATGGAGGCAAGCCACAGCAAACTGCACCTGGCATACTTTACTTAGGAGTTCTTGCTTCAAGGGCCAAATTTATTTTTTATTGCTATATGATGAAACTATTATAATGTGAAAACTATTAAAGCACTTCTGGTAATGATATTCAATTGGAAAAATCCATTTCATTGTTCACATGCACATAGGTTATGGATCAAAATGGAGGGAAGCCTCGCCAAGCTGCACCTGGCATCAGGAGTACTGTGTCTTACATCATCTTCCTGGATCATGTGCTGGGCCAAGGAGCAACAAGCAAGGTTTATCTGGGCAGGAACAAGGTACAGTATACAGTATACAAAAGAAGTTCATTTAGCAAAACGTTGGTGAGACTTCACTACATTACACTGCATTGCATTGTTATTTTAAGCATATGTTTATATACCCACTCTTCAAAGTGAATAAACTTGAGAAGAGTCGTAGGAACCAGTGCAATTACTCCTGCATGGGTGCCTGGATCAAAAAGGCTAGATCATAATGGGCTGAATACAAAAATAATTTTAAAAAATCACAGACCACACAGAAATCGGATTGTTTGTGTGATGCATCATGCTTGAAAAGTAGCCCCAGAAAATCACAATTAATATTATCTTGAACAAAAATCAGTTGCTCAGTTAATTATTTGAATTTGTTCTCCCCCTTAAACAGATTTCTGGAAAAGGGATAGCATCCATGCAATGCCACGTTTCATAAAACACTTGCAATTGTTGTAAGTGTCCAATTATTGTATCTATTAGGTCAACAGCCAATCAGCATGGAGCATTTCAGCTGTTGCCATGGTAGTTACAATAATTGGACACTTACAACAATTGCAAGTGTTTTATAAAATAGGGCATTGTGCCCTATCTGGATTGCTCAGACTTGGGCTGGACTTGATCAGGGAATCATAGGTTCTACTTTAGTATGAATAAACTCTATTAGTCTTAATGTTTAAGTTTAACCCTAAGCTGCAGGAATTATAATTAAAGGGTACCACCACCCAAAACTAATATTTGTATAATAGAAAGGTAACATCTTTAGTATTCCATTCCAACAACAAGTTCACAAAAATATGTTTGCAGAAAAAAAAATATATAATTGGAATCCGCATCACCATTCTAAAGCATGCGTTTATGCGGTCTGAATTGTGTAGACTACCGCGGGTGCAGCAAGCGAATCGCTCGGAATTATATTGCCTACAAACGTACGCGTGAGTAGAATTGGCGCACTCGCAAACCAGGAACCAGGAAATAGTAGTGGTTCCGTAAGTGGTGGAAATTAATTGCTTTGTTTATGAATTACTCAACCCTTTGTAAAATGTTAGGTACATGTATCTATTTGATATCACAAAACAGTACCAAAACATGTAGTAATGTGTTGTTATTTGCCTGGTGGTCCCCTTTAACTTTGAATGATTTTCTAACCCCTTTTAGTAGAACTTTGGAAAACGGGTAGCATGCAAGGTGCCACATGGACCGAGTTAACTTAGACTCTAGAGGACAGGGCAGAGAGGTTAATGTTCTGCTTTGTTATATGAATTACCACTCTTAGGCCCCATTGCAGAAAGAGATACAATTGATCAATAATTTACAATTGATTGTAAGTCAGAAAATATGCATGTTTCAACCATTCAGATCTGTACATTTACATGGTCTGACTTACAATTAATTTCAACTTTTAATCGATTGTATATCTTTCTGCAACGTGACCTTGGTCTTATTTTTTACCCCAAATGATATCAATAATAATTGAATTATTTATGAATTTCTTTTTCCTTTCAATAGAAATCTGGAAAACGGGTAGCATGCAAGGTGCCACATGGACCGAGTCTACTGAGACTTGGGGTGGACCTGGACCGAGAATCCAAGGTTCTGCTTCAGCTACGTCATCCAAACATTGTCTGTCTCGAAGCGATAGAAAAAGATGTAAGTGTTTAATGACTTATACCTTCTCTTGCTAAACTATCAAGCATTTGTTGTAATTAATGCACTAAATATTAGAATTGTTTAAAAAAAGTATATGACAAAGTAAAACAGCTTTGGAAAGTGAGGGCAATTGTTAATTTTGAAAAATCCAGACATATGAGTGCCCTTGTAAAACTAACTCCGAAACTAAAACTATATGAAACTGTTCATGTACATGTTTCAGATATTTTAACAAATCATTAAAAACATAATTCATATACTAGTTTCATCTCTACAGCTGATTTCATAATGTGTACTTTTTTCAAGAGGGCGACATTTCACAAATCAAAACGGCAAAATAAATCCTGTCTTATGAAAATGTGTATTAGGTATGTGTGTTTCATGTCTTGCATTTGCAGGGTATTAATAAATCATACAGCAACATTCAGACCTATGTATCAGTTGACATCCAATATAGAATTATCAACCTTCTATATTAAGGTTGTCATCCTAAATTCACATGAAGCATTCTGCATGATCATAATTATTTTTTTAATTTAAAGACCAAAGATATTATTATTAAACAAATGAATTCTTCTTCATTATATTTGCAGCAAATTTCGAGAGAGAACATACTGTATATGGAACTTTGTACAGGCGGGAGTCTTTATGATCGGCTGGAGAGACCCGAAAACTCACATGGTCTAGAAGAGCGGGTCTTTCTTGATGTCATGCGAGATATAAGTAAGTAAAGTACCAGTCCTGTATAATTATATCGCTTACTTTAGTCTAACCTATGTGGTAATTCTTTTGAATATTCTTTTCACTTGTGCTGCAGGATGAAATGGTTTGAAGATTTATATTTCATTTCGAGTGATAGTAATGTATGGTTGAAAATACAGCTCAAATGCTCAATATTTTTGAAATTTCTTGGAGGGTAATTTTCCCCTTTATTCTATTTCTTGGTATTGTATATATCTGGAGTAATAATAGATTAAAGGGGTACATGGTCCTGTACTCCATTTTCATATAGAGCTGTAAATCAAACCTGCTGTTATTACATACTGATTATGTTATCTACACAGTTTTTAATCAACAATATAAATAAAATACTTAGGGGGGAAATGTCTTTGTCCAGCTATGTTCATGGCAAGATATTAAAATGTAATACATAATACTTGATTTCTATTGTTGATGTTGCATTTCTATCCTTTGCACTTATAGCTGCTGGAATGAAATACCTCAGGGATAATGGCTTTGTTCACAGAGATGTCAAGCCAGGAAATATTATGTGCTTTAATGACGACCATGGCAAGACAATTTACAAACTTGCAGACTTTGGCGCCGCAAGAGAACTCACAGATGACGAGAACTTTACCAGCCTCCACGGGACAGAAGAATATTTGGTAAGAGGAAAGAAAATATTAATAATTCCAGTTATGATTGATTGACTTTGCTTCATTACAAATATTTGATATAATGCATGATAGATAGATACAATGTGTGAAATTGCAGTGTCTGCAATGTCATTTTACTGTTCGCCTGCTGGTGAATGGTGTACTGTGTATTAGCTGGATATGAATTACAATATCTAAGAGAGAATAGTGAACTCGTTCAAGGGAGGACAACTATTAAATGGAAATTATGAAAAGGGAAGTTTACTGTTCTTTATTTGACTATTCTTTATTTAAAGAGTGAGAGTTTTATTAAAGAAGGAGCCACTTATCACTTAGTTTTTAGATCACAATGCTCTGATCATCATCCGAAAACTGAATTGGAAATTCACTAACATGGTTGTTAGATGAAATGCGGCATTTCTTTTCTGAAATATTGTTTTCCTTTTCCATGTTTATATAACAATTTATTTTTTAAACAATTTATCAAATTATCATGTTCCATTGTTTGATTCCACCCCCTTTCATATCTGATCATGAATAACTCCCCCAACACTATGAGAAAGGTGTGGTTTCTTCAAGGGGTGGAACTTGTAACAATATCATTCATCATGTTTCATGAAATTTGTCTTTTTCTACCCCTTTTCTCATTTCCTACCCAAAGCATCCCAAAGTGTATGAGAAGGCTGTTCTGAGAAAGCCTGTGGTTGCTGCCTTTGATGCCAGAGTTGACCTTTGGTCGATAGGGGCAACGCTCTATCACATAGCGACGGGTTCGCTTCCATTCAGACCTCTGGGAGGTCGCAAGAACTCTTCAATGATGTGAGTTATTTACAAAGTACAAGATAAGTCTAAATCACTGTCAAACGAGATTTACATGCTCAAATTGATTTGATTTGATTCATTTAATTCTTTGAAAATCAAATGAATCAAATCAAATCAAATCAATATGAACATGTAAATCTCGTTTGACAGTGCTTTATATTTATTTATTTTGTTTGTATAGTCATTACTATCATTATTTTAATTGTTGTTGTTATGAATAGCCACATATAGAAGTTACATGATCAAAAAACGGTGCTTACCCATCCATCAGAGAACTCTTAAGATGACAAATTATTAATCATTTATTGTCATGTTTTTCTTTTAGGTTTCATCTTACAACAAAAAAACCATCGGGCGTCATCAGTGGAGTACAAACCGGGCCCTCAGATACTGAAATCATCTGGAGCTCTGAATTGCCAGAGACATGCCAGCTCTCTATGTAAGTATCTCATTTTTTATTCTGAAGTTACTTATCAAAAGAAAAGCTAACTTTATTAGTACTGAGGCTTAGAAAGGCCAATAATTATATTGAGTCACGTACCTTATAAATGAGTATTCCAATTGTGTGACTCTGATTTAATTGCTTATTGCTTTGTTTTGGCATATCTTCTGCTTAATTTTCTTATTATTTGACTCCACTTACTTTTGTTCTCTTAATTCACTTCCGTCACTTTTCATGTACTACTCCTTTTCTTCCAACCTCCTCGTCCTCCATTCTTACTCATCTCTTTTCTTGATCAAGATTTAAATAAACTAATGTACTATGGTATTTTGTTGCATTTTTTAATAATTTGCTTGCATGTATTTTATGATGTACATACCATATTGTTTTGTTGCTAATTAACTTCAAACTTCAAAAAAATATATATCATCATTATTCATACTTTTTAATTGTACCGATTCCAACAGTGGTCTACAAAGATTGCTGACACCAATGCTAGCCGGTCTTCTGGAGTACAACTCATCCAAAAATTGGTCCTTCACTCAATTCTTCAACGCCTCACAAGCCATCTCCAGTAAGAGGGCTCTTGATGTCTTCTGGGTGTGCGAGTCTTCCAGTATCAAAGTTTACCTCGACCCGAGTGAGACGTAAGTTGACAATCAGAAAAAGGATAAATATCCTTTTCTTTTTCAGAATAAATGTTCGGAAATCTATAAGTACTTTTTGTAAGATGTATTGATATTTAGCTCCTAATACAATTGCATCACAGTCCAGCAAAAAGACATCTTTAAATTAATTTCTAACAAAATACCCAAAACACATTTCTTCTGTGACTAATACATTTTCTGATACTTAAGTGATAAACAATATAATGACAATATTTTCACTGCGATGACTATATGGCTAAGAACATAACCAATGAGTACCACTGGCTTACAATAACAAAAAAATTGTCTATAATTGTTAATATATGTCAATTTGCCTGAAGGTTTGGTGAGTTTCAAGAGCTGGTTGCCTCACAGACGAAGCTCCCAGCCAACCAGCAAGTATTCATGCTGAATGGTGAACCATTCAGACCAGACCGGAGGGACAAAGCAGGAGCATTTCCTGTAGTCTCCGAAACCAATCCTATCATGATGTGCAATAAAGAACAGATCCCAAGAAAATGTCAGATATTTCCTCCACTTGTCGGTGAGTAACTTTCATAATTTTAATCATTACTACTTTGCCTGTATTCTTCTTCTTTTGTACGGTGATTGTGATGGGTATGGTTATGGTAATGATGGTGATGATGATGATGATGGTGATAGTTAGGGTGAAGATGGTGATGATGATGATGATGATGATGATGATGATGAAGATGATAGTGGGGATGATGATGATCTCTTTGGTGATGTAAATGATAACAATTATTTCACCTATGGTGATGATGGTCTTGATAATGATAGTGATGATAAATAAAATAGTTATGATAGCAATGGTGGTAATGTCATTATTGTCATCATCAATGCTGCTGCCAACAATATTTCTTTCTGATGGCTGGGCATCAAAGGAATATGTATGTAGATGTTTAAGTTGCTAACCAAACCATTTTCTTTCCTCCTTTAACCACACCATTTCGTCTTGCAGCTATCATGCCAGTTCTTCATCCACGGTTTTCAACTCAAAATGACTTCCCAATAGCAAAGGTATTCATTGTTTTGTTTTTTTTCTTCTTGAAAATGTAATTTTTGTTTCAAAAGAGAATAAGTAAGATTTTTCAACCATTATAAGTTGAATCTATCGTAATATCTAATTGTTATAGTTTGATCTTGAAGAATCTTTTCATGCAATCAGCTCACTACCTGGTTGGAAATTTTACAAAACAAATTTAATTCCAATTTCAACCAAATTGTCTAACCTCAAATCAGTATTCTTTTTCACTTTTTTTCTTCCTATATTTTAAAAGTGAAACATTACAACTATTTAGATTTGCATGCATTCATATGCACCTCAAAACTGACATGTATGTATCATCCTAAAGAAAACAAACTACTGTAACAAGCCATATTCTTATGAGCATCATGCTTATTGTTTTTGTTTATTTTGGAAGCCAGCTTTAACTCTTGCATTGAATTTCTAGTACTTTAAATTTGATTGATAACTGTCTTACTTTTGATACGCAGGGGGCAGTGACAGTTGGCTATATGCTTCAGCACCGGCAGGAAAAATTGCATCAAATGCACCTCAACTTTGACCACTTTGCACTTTCTGAACGGTACGTATTCCTCTTTGTCAGACCTGTAATTTGTCTACTGTATATTTAATAATAATAATAATTAACCACTTTTATATAGCGCATAACACATAAGCACAAGCATGTCCCTATGCGCTTATTATTACCCTTGGTCATCAGGTACAGGTCAAACCCGCACAATTATCTTGCGCACCATCTCAACTCCCCGGGGAGCATACTAGCCAATGGCAGCCATATGATAGCGCCCAGGCTAAATAACACCCGACCAAGTACCCATTTATACTCCTGGGTAGAGAGCAGCAATAGTGGATAAATTGTCTTGCCGAAGGACAAACGCGGTGGGCAGGGTTCGAACCCGGGATCTCACGATTGGAAAGCGCGCGCTCTACCAATGTTGCCACACCACACCACATTCAGTTATTATACAAGTCTCCACCCTAACTTTTTTCTCTACTGGCCCCTTCGGGCAAGTAAAATCATGGATTTTAACATGTTATTTGCCCAAACAGAAAATGTACTTGCCCGCTTACTTCTAGATGAGATTTCCACCTAAGGAATACATTATTCTCTAATAGTTGACCAATAATTTAGTTGCCTGTTTGGGCAACCAAACTAGGCCATTTACAAAACTCTACTTGCCCGGGGCAATAGAGCAATTGCTAGTGTATTATGCATTTTTTTTCATGCTATTGAATTATGTTTTTGTGGTCCATCTTATTGAAGGATTTTCTAAGTTTGCGAACCCACAGCAACGATTTTGATAAAGATAGGTATATATTTGTAATCTTCGCTCAATTTTCTTTAGTCAACACTTTCATTAAAAACATATATAATAGTACAGATACATTGTCAAACAAGTGAAAGACACAAGCAAAATACAAAATTGGAAGAAAAGCAACACAAGTATACAAAACGAAGTGTATGCTAGGTACCAGTTGATAGAATCATCCCGTTGTAATATTTGACATGCTCAAGCTTCATAGCAATGATGTGAAAGATGCCACAATTAAATTATACTTTTTTTTTTAATTACCAATCTGTCAATGTTATTTTTTTTTAACCTGTTTTTCTAGGTCTAACTTTGAGAAGGATATGTTCAAGCTGGAACCGCTCGGTAGTGAGGTGAAAGGATCACTTTCACAAGTCAGGAGAGAGGTGGAGAATGGAAAGAGGATTCTGGAGACTCTGTCGAGACGGCAGCCAGCGGAGAGAGAGGAGGCCAAGGGACGGGGAGATGACATTGGCCAGTATTTTCAGGAGCTCAAGCACCAGCTGGATGTCACTTCCCAACAACTTTATCAGGTACAAACCAACATCCCCCCATTCAAGGGTGTTTGTGGCTCGATGGTTTAGCACCAGTCTAGCATTCCGGAGGTCTCGGGTTGATTCCTGGCGAGGCCTATTTTTCTTTGCTCATTTTTATTCAAAAATAAATGTTATTTTTATTGAACTGTATTACTTCATATACATGTAAATAAATTTAAGGATTTTAAAAAAAAATTATTTGAAACCAAGACTCACTCCAATGAATACGTTACTTTACTATTAAGTTGTTAGGGATATGAATGATAATAAGTGATTGGATTGAAAATAAAGTATTCCAAGAATTTGTACTTCATTCCTTTTGTACGTTTTTATTCTAATAATGTATTAATGGATTTGTTAACGCTTACAATGACATGATTTATTCTCTTGTAACTGATCATATTTTGAATTACGGGGCTTATGTCATTTCTCCTTTTTGTTATTTTAATTCTATTCTATAATTGTATTAGGTTGAGAATTATCAAATAAAACTATTTGTAAGTAATACCATTTTAGAGTACTAAGATACAAGTTTACATTTTATGTTCATCATTGAAATGCCTTCCTTTTTTTATTTAGAGGATGTCATTAAATTTGACTTTGATTGTCCTTTCAGAATGAAAGGTTGTATGGGGAAGCAGCCTCCATGCAGAACGAGCTGAAAACTATGGTTTGGGTATCATGGATCCCCTCACAGGGATGCAATCTCACAGACAATGCCTGGTACGTAAGATCAAAAAAACAAATTATGATAGTGTAGTCGTGTGCTAAATAAATCTCATTCAAAACACTCCCAAGTAGAAACATAACTGTCTTGAAGAAGACATATTTATTGTCTTTTATCACAATCATGACTTTGGTTCACTGTCTTGTGCTTTTATTGTGTGATTCTATCATTCAAAATGTTCTTTATTGTTGGAAGTGTACTAATTATTGTTGATTCTACAGACAATGCTTTTTTTCAAATGTATAACTTTGAGCTATTATATTTGTATGATTTTCCCCACACAAATGGAGTTAATTATGACAGATGTACCCAACAATAACTGACAATTTTCTCATGATAAAAAAATGTGTATTGTTGAAAATTGGTATGTCCAACTTAAGTTTAACAAGCAAAATGACTGTCTTTTCAAATTTCAGCATGACTGAGCTGGTCTACTTAATCAACCAGGTGGAGGATATTCTGAAGCGGTTCACCCGGGACAAGAAAGCTGGAAAGCTCTCATACAATGACGAACAGATTCACAAGATGGAAAAGTAAGTTAGAGGAATATGAAACGACCCCTTAATATAGCCACTGACTCATAATGACTGTGATTATAGCTCTCCAATGATGTGTTACGTTATCTGAAGCTGTTCAGTCGAGGCTCCCTTAAAAGTTACATATCTTTCCACATCATGAAAACCAAATTTGAAAATCTCCCTGTTTAAATAGAAGTTTTGTTCCCATTATGGTGCATGTATTTCATAACAAAATTTGAACCTAATTATTTGTAATCACACATTTTTAAATTATTTTACCTTCATCTCTATCAACTTTTAGATTGAATCTGGGTGATTTGATGAAAAGGATAACCAAGTGCATGAAGAAGTGTGAGGACAGATGGAGAAACAGACACACTGAGCTCATGGTGTGGTACAGGTAGGCATCACTTCAACTTTGAGGGATTTTGTCTGGATTGATTGTTGGTTGGTTGGTTGCTTGCTTGGTTGGTTGGTTGGTTGGTCGGTCGGTCGGTCGGTCGGTCGGTCGGTCGGTCGGTCGGTCGGTCAGTTGTTTGGTCATTTGGTCGGTTGCCGGCTAGTTGATTGATTGCAATGTATGTGAAGCTTGTTTGTTTAACTTCCCTCTGTGTCTTGTTTAGCACCTTACTGATATGTTCTGATATTTTCTTGAACTGCTCCTGAATATAAAGTATGTTACTCACTTCATCATGGTAACTTTTCTCCTTTTTTCTCAAGAACTGGTATCTACCTGTTCCCTTAAAGATTCTGATATCCCCAAAGACTTTTACATAGTCTAACCGGCTCCCGTAGGCAACAGGTTAAAATACCAAGTTTATGTAATAGTGTGTATTAGATGCACGTACTAAAATTATTTAAATTGTGTGTTACGCAATTTTACATTTTGTGTTAACAAATTTATGGCATATTGATATAACTAGAGTATAATGAAATTAAGTATAATTTGATTCTTTATTTTGTTTGCACCTTCTAGCGAGTCACAGAGCAAGCGTTTTCTCCTCAACAAAGTTGAGACGATTCTCTCCTCTCTCGTCAAGAAAAGTGCAGATCTCAAGGAAGATGTTGCTGATGTGAGTATATTATTGCAATCAGCTGCTTGATGAGGTAGTAGATGGTAGATGTGTACAATAAGTCTTGAGAATCAGTGTAGAAGTCGCCATTACAAACATTCATGCAGGTTTGAGACTATTAAACTAGAGTGTTTTATACACCAAAATGATTATAAAATGTGATTATGTCGTATCAATTTACATGAATGATGATATATTGGTAATACGTTTTCTTTTGACAGTCACCCCATTTCAGCCCTACCCACTGATTGCGCTTCTCAGTTAACATAAATTATATTTTTGTTGTTCATTCTATTTTGACAGTTGACCTCCAGATGTTGGCAGCTCGTAGAAACCCAGCTCGATGTGACTCCAAAGAGTCTGCCTGCTGCAACAGCTAAAGCTGTAAGTCTTGTTCCTAGTATATGGCATCTCCTGTCTTTGTATTAAATCACAGAAGTCTAATCCTCCTTCGTTTTGTAATATTCCATAGAATGGGTTGATATCAAAATAATTTACAGTTTAGTGTAACGTTTTTATTTCACTTGCAGCTAATATTGAAGCATTGATTGATAATAGCTCATCAATAATACAAAACTCAATTATTGACTAAGAAAAGAAATAGTAAAATTAATATTTCAAAAACTTGGAATTGAAGGCTTGTAATTGGAGCAAATAAAGACGGAAATAAAATTATTATTTGTCATACTGGGATATAAATGACATTTTGCAAAGAAGCCTTTTAAATTTGACAACTACTAAGCCATCAAAACTATTTGACTGCATACCGTAGAACACCATCGTCAAGCACCCCCAAACACCTATACGCATCTTACTTTTAAAGACGTTTCTATGAGATTCACCTCCATTATTATCCTCATGAATATTCCTCACCATTATTTGCATTCTTGATTAAACTTTCCCGTTTGGACAGAGAGCGGGCGCTCTTTAAAAGCAAGATGCATATAGGTGCTTGGGGGTGCTTGACGATGGTGTTCTACGGTATGTGTAACAAATGGATAAATATAATGATTTTGTAATAAAATCCTTTGAAACATTTAATAATAACCAAAAAATGTCCGTGATAACTTTGCTTGCAGATGGCAATGCTCTTGAGTGCTAGCACCCAGACATCCCTCCCAGTGGAAGGCCTGCACTACCCCCCTCATGCAAGTGGACTGGCCTATGCTAGAACCAACATCCCAATGAGTTCCATCGCTGCAACATCCAGCAGTGGACAGCCCGTGGAGATGGGTGCACCATTAAGGATGTCACCAGATCTACCTCCTTCCCACAATGTGTATATGAACACCTCTAATATCTATGCCAATGATGGGGATGCTTTCAAGAGGTACGGCTACAGAGAGGGGTATCCACCCTGCACCCCTGCCAGAGCCCTGTCTGCACCCGCCTGTGGCCAGAGTCACTACCGGGTCCTAGACGGGCAGCTGCAGCACCTCCAGCATGCCCCCCCTGGCCCCCCTCATCAGCACCACCAAGCATGCCGGTCCTCACCCCCAGAGCTTGTAGCACGGGGTTTGCCAAACTCGTAAGCATGCCTTATTTCACAGTACTCCAGTTATATCATATCAATATTTGCCATGATTTTGTTCGTAATGCAATTGTAGAGCTATTTGCTTGTTTATCTTAAGAGTGATGAAACAAGTGTTTATGTTGCTGTTCTTTATCCCACTCGTATGCATGCCTTCATATGCAAAAGAGAAACAGCAAACAAATCACTAATAATTGTGAGAAGAGATATGATAGCATTGGATATTGTGTTAGAAATGCTGTGCACATTCACACGTTCACACCTACATGTTATGCTTCATTACTGTTTATGTTTGGTTCCATTGAACCATTTGCCTTTGCCACCAACAGTAGCATGCACGACAGTCTTGTGCTTATTTTTGTGTGTGCATAATTTGTTTTAATCATATGGATTTATAATTTGTTTAATATTTGACAAATTGTATGAAAAGTTAAAATAATTTGTATGTTTGTGTAATGAACCCTAAATATGTATGTGGAATACTAATCAAACGATCATTCCTTTGAATATTCTTTCCCTTTAACCTTCATTCACATAATCCTGGCCTTAAAAACAGCTAAAAATAACCCCTTTTTACAAACATTTACCATAAATTGATGTATTGAATATTTATGAATACATCTCAATTGAATATAAATAATGTTTCGTATAGTAACATTTTTAAGTGCACTATGATTTCTGTAGGTCGTCTAATATATTATATTGTTATATTTCATTATTTTGTTAATATTTTCTAGGGCATCTGCTAATTATCATCCCGTTGCCATGGCACCAAATGGTGATACCCAGTGGGGTGGAGGATCTCGCATGATTAGCGTATCCAAGCAACTGAAACAAGAGTAAGTCTGAAATGTAATTGCTAACCAATTATATGTTTATTCTCTGAGGTCTAAAACATGACCCCCCAAAAAAGTTAACATTTCTTGTCGTGATGTTTCAATGTGTTTTAAGGATTGTTTCTTTTCTTTAGCTTTGAGGATTACGAGAAGAATATTTTGTAATAAGTTTAGGGCCATTGCATTTTTATGAGTTTGAATTTTCTTAAAGGGATGCCTGTAAAGTGTTTAACTCCACGAAAATTACTTGGAGCTCACTCATTTCTCTTCTGCCATGTTGTTTAGCTTATGGTAAGAGAAGAATAAAATAGGGTTAGATTTTTTCAAATGCCCCTTTAGTCTGACAATATCTATCATTCAGCTCAAGAGTGTTAATGAACGGTCGTAAACCTCATAAACGTCATACAGTAATTCGTTGTAAAAGCTGACGCATATTTTTGTTTTTTTAACCAGGAAAGCAAAGTTCTTTTTCTATGAAACTTCCACACATCATTCGAACATATCTTTAAATGATTTTGGTACAGGATTGAAGTCTCAAATGTCATTTTGGGAAATATCTGACACTTTACAGGTGCACCTTTAAGAATTGAGGATAACAAAAAGAATTTCTTGTCTGTATGTCTCATTGCATTTTTATGACTGTTTCTTTTGTTCAGCATTGATTATTACAAGAACCAGAGCAGCATTCCCCAACTCCTCAAGGAATCCAGCGAGGTCCTCAATGAGATTGAGTTAGCAGCAGACTTGTCGCTAGGCGACCCGGAGCTCCCCCCTCACAACCACGACGACGACATCTTCCTTCCTACATTAGTGCCTGAGGGTGCGGAAGGGGGTGAGGAGGACTTCTCCTTATCCTTGTCCGACGACGTCGAAAGGCTTGTCATCAAGCGCCCGCCAATGTCCTACGATTCCATGATTGAGTGATAAAGTAGCCAACTCGTCTCTCAATCACTTTTTTTGATGTGGCTTTATGGAGGTTATTTAAAGTCACTTATCTGCTTTTAAGATCTAATGCAGATTAAAAAGATGCGGAAAAGAAAGGGCTGGCGAGAGTGGCATGAGTGTTTGTGGTTGTCCAACGATGACATCCGGAGTTTTGCCTTTAAGTGACCTTCCTTGGCAAGAGTTGTTGGATAAGGGATCATTGATGATCAGAAAGTATATGTTCACTCTTTCTAATGCACACTTGTGATTTGGTATGTATAACAACACCATGTATCATTTACTGCTGCTATTAGCTGTATATTACACACATACAAAAAAGGGAATTATTTGCACTAGTGGAATTTTGTATCACTTTCCTTAGAGTATATGTTCCTGACATTTTATAATCGGCTGAACACTAAGATCATTACTCAGGTTAACTGTTGTAATTATGCTGATATCTGTCACATTTGAGAATGAAAGAGAGAAGGAAGTGAGGGAGGATTCAGTGTCATCACCATGAGATTAAGATCTAACTTGTAGATCATTTTTTTAAAACTGATCTGCACTTAGTTCATGGATAAGGTAAACGTGTGATGCATACGCACTCATTTCATGACACAAAAACATAACGACGAAATAAGCACACAGGGCCAAGTTGTGGAGAGAGGGAAGGAGTCGAAAGAGAGCTTGTGGGGCGTACTTATTGGCACAAAAAAAAGGTCTGTGCAATTATAAAACTAAAATAAATTTACATGAGTCAGTTGCTCGGAAACATAATGAAATAATAAATACTCGGGGCTAAGTTGCATGTGGAGAGAGTAAAGGGGGCAAATAAACAACTAAAATGATAATACTAAATAAATCTACCAGTGAGAGTTGATTGATCAGAAACATAATGACGTAATAAGCATATACCCAGCTAGCCACCTGACGTCGGGCCGATGTCAGAAGTTGGTTGCCGGATGTCGGCATATCGCCGTTGGCTCGAGGTTAAAATGTCCGCCAGCCCAACATCGTCACGACGTCATTTTTGTGATATATTGGCATAACGTCATTTTCCGACAATGGCCCAACATCATCTCATGACATGATGTTGGGCCATTGTCGGAAAATGACGTTATGCCAATATATCACAAAAATGACGTCGTGACGATGTTGGGCTGGCGGACATTTTAACCTCGAGCCAACGGCGAATGCCGACATCCGGCAACCAACTTCCGACATCGGCCCGACGTCAGGTGGCTAGCTGGGTAGGGCCAAGCACTGAAGATAGAAGAGGTTATATGAAACATAATTATCTTATGCATTCATATTTAATTTAAAGTAGAGGTTCTTGCTTTGAAAATAGCTGGGAGATCTTGATATAATCAATTAAAAGTGAGTGCTCTCTTAAAATATAATTACAAACACACTCTTTCATAGTCTCATTATAATTTAATGAATGATGTATTTTATATTTGAATATATGTATACATGTATAGTTTTCTGACATTTAAGCCAAATAACCAATACAACATACTCTTTCATAGTGTCATTATAATCAAATGAATGCTGTAGTTTATTTTTGAATATCGGTATGTATAGTTTCTGCCAGTTTTTTAAACTATCATTGCATGAAACTTGCCAAATATAACAAAGTAAAAGCAACAAGTATGAATAGAAATCACTGTTGGATATAACTGAATCCCAGAATGCATTTATATGGATTATACATAACCATATACTCATCACATTCAAACAGAGACTATTTATGTTTGAATTCTGTGATTTATTTTTTATTCTTTCTGAATAAAGTTTATTTGTTTATGAATATTGTTAATCATTCAGAATTTATGTTTTCTGTAAGCATTTTCTAGACATGTTAAACTATTATAAATTAGTATTAAAGTAAAGGTTTTGTAATCACATATGTGTCAAAAGAAATTATATTTTTATAGTTTACTTGTGATATATTTCAAATATTTTATAACTGCATGTTGTAAATTTACTGCATGTACTTTCTATTTCATGTCATGAACACATGTTTTAGACAATCATAAGTATTCCAGCAGTATAGTAAATATTATTTGATAAATACATACTTTTTGTATTGTTATATGAAGCCAGTTATATGCAAACTCATATAAAACGTTTTGTGTTGTGAATAACATTTGTAAAATATTCGTGCTAACCAACCTTGTGTATCAATGTATATCAATTGTGTCGAAGATCATATAAGCATGTTTTGCTACTGCGTTCAATGACTTATTTGTTTCTACTGTAAATATGTTTATTATATTTGAATGATCTTTATAATTTATTGTTTTCATGTTCACAAAATAAATGTACAAATCATAATAATGTAACTGTTAGAACATAAATCGTGTGACAGTACTATGAATACTAATTGTAAGGAAACGTAATGATATTGAGATTACCACATATCTCTAATGATGTCAAACACCTGGTGTTGATTGATGTGTGATTATGTGATAATCCCAATATCAGTTGTACAATGAGTAGCAGTTAGTTTTGCATCTCAAATCGAAGCATAGTGCTCTGGATGTTCTGAAAAAATACAATTTAAAAATTGCCAAGTTAGTGTTTTGATTTTTTTTTTAAATAAACTATTTATATTGTCTACTAGCACTTCTACCCAAGGTTATATACTCTTACATGTTAAAACTTCATAGTTCTTTATGCAAAGTATTATATAAATGTGATGTACAAATTTTCTTTTAGAAATGGTTGTCTTTTATAACAAAGATTGGCATTTATGTACATAATTTATGTTATGATATATGTAGCACTGGCATAGATTTACATGCTATTTCTTTTGTTGAAGGGGGGGGGGGGGGTCTACTCTTCCACCCCACTGAACAATCTAAATGGGGGCAAATAAATGCCAGTGACATCAATGTCCCGAATTCTCAACAATGGGTTAAATTTAAACATGGGTTAAATTGAGTTATATGACATCTTTTTTTTTAATCCATGGACTAAATTGCACGCACAGACTAATTTCTGTATTATCTACCGCATGTGAAATTTAACCCATGGATTGAAATAACCTAGGATTAAATCTAACTCTCTGATGAGAATTCAGGCCTCGGTGTTTCTCATAAAGGGGTGCCAAATTAGGTCAACTAGCTCCACGTGCTGCACCCTGGATGCCTATCTGGTCATACATAGATCTACGAATACTGGAATCCCGTTATAAAGAGCTCTCATGTAACAACAAATCCTTATAACAAGGTAATTGTATGTTCCCAAGATGCTCGTAATAACGAGGTTTCACTGTATAGCACTTGTTTTGTCTTTGCTGCTTCCAGCACGTTAACAAACAGAACATTCACATTCAGCAAATGATAATATCAATGGGTACACTAAATGTAACAGGATAATTCATTATTGATTGAATAGATAAGAACTGGATATGGGTGGCGATTGATGGAGTGCGATGGGGAATAGGGGAACCGAGAAATATGAATGAAAAAAGAACAATCTCCCATTGATGTTTACCTTCAGGTTCCCTAATGGTTATGTATATTAGAAAGATCTATTTGGTTCCGTTTTGCTGATTAATACTTATTTTGAGTTTTATCGTAGCATTATGTTGAAGGTACAAATTTGATATATTGTTGTAAAAGACTGCAGTATTGCTCTGAATAAAGACAACTTTGCACAATGAACATCACATGTTAACGCATAGAATTCAACCTTATTTAAAACTACACTGAAGGTTCGAAGGTGTTACTGTTGTATTAATCCTGAGCTAGATTGTAATAGGAATGTAACAAGCCATGTGTATAGGATGAAATGAAACCCGGTTGTAATATAGTTTAAAGTTATCATATTCCTTTCTATTACCAATATTATGTTTTACAATGTAATATGCTAACACATTTGTTTTCTTTGATGGGGAGTCTAAATGAATGTAGGTGTTTTTATAACAGACTTGTTCTTGCAGAACATGATTTGGTTTTACGAAGTTTGACAGAGTTATACTCGTTTTTAATGGTAACTGAAGGTTGACCCGAATTTCATTCATACTTTTATTGTACAAATCTTACTTTTCATGTTTTGTCTTTGAAATTCTGGTAGGTCTAGGAATGTTTTGAATTGAGTGTTTGTCCTGTTCGTTGTTCCTTACTCTTTGTCTTTACTTTTCATTCAATTTTAAAAATTTGTATTGATCGGAATAGCTTAGAATGTTCTTATATAAATTATATGATGCCCTCTTTTTAGAGATGTTGTATAGTCTGTATTGCAAATGTAGTTCAGGATTAATTGTAACACTTTCAATGTCATTTGACAGTTGTTAAACTAGTGTTCTGACACTTGTTTTAGAGTTATGTGGTGGTATTATATTTTCTTGCTTTGTATTTATACCATGTGTCATTGATCATATCAAAAAGTTGATTATTTATATTTTAATGACAATAGCACCTTGTTGCCTATGTTAGTAAATAAAAATGAAAACAATACAGATGTATTATAAACATTATAAGTCAAAGATAATGTGTTTTTCACTTGATTGTACATGTATTTGTTTAAACAATGATTTGTACAAACAACATCACAGTTACAAATATATTTATGTCATATCTCAGTGAGATGATCTAAACAAACATGTATGTACCTCACCAGTGCAGGCACTAGGACACTTTGTTGCTATGTTGGCGTCTAAAGTGTTTTTCCCAGTATTTTATTGTTGCAATTTACTTGCTGTATTATCTAGAAAGAAAGTTAGCTGGTCTACAAAATATTGCTAGCAAATGCAATAGTTTACCTTGCTGGCACTAGTTTAAACTCAGTTATGAAAGTGTATGTTTAGTTAAGTTTTCTAGTTATTTTAAATGAAACCACTCACCCCAAAAAGGGTTCATGTATCATGAAATACAAGCAGCAGCCTGCAAAATGTCAAGAATATAAAATGTCAAGAATATAAAAACAATGTATATGTATTTTCATTTTTTATGTCATACAGATGCTGAACTCGAATAAGTATTCTGATCAAGAGGAACATTATTGACTGGTTTTAAGTAAACATATGATTACAAATGTCAAAACACATTTGTATTGTAATATTACAGATATATTAGTTATATGTGGCATACATGCTATGTTATACTATGAAAAAAATATTTAAAATAAATAATAGTTCTGTAAAGTGGTTATTGCTACCCATAATATGTATTTACAAGCAAATATACTCGCTTAGTGTTTTGGAAGAGGGACAAATGAACACAGTATAAACAATTCAGACATTCCAACCCTACCCCATGGTTATATTACAAAAATAATAGTATGTATTGTATTCTATATTTTTTATCTGACTTGAATTATAGTTGTTTTTTTGCTCTTAATTGCTAATAAATGACAAGAAGTCAACCTTCATACAGTGTTTGTTAATATTTGTGCAACTTTAATATTTTAATTAATTATGAAATTATATCCATGACAGTATAATGCAAGACGTAGTCCCAGTTGTGATCAATTATATAACAAGACAGACATTAGTTGAACATTATGTTGACTCTGTAAAATGATTATTCAGGGTTTTGATTATTAAGTCATTAAGCAGGGCTGGATACACACACACACACACACACACACACACACACACACACACACACACAAACATACACATTATGTTCACATCAGACAAATTTGGTATATTCTGAAATACTGTGGAAGCCTTTATATAAAAAAGACAATGGCAAAAAAAATGACAATTACCCAAAACATAACGATGTTCACAACTATTGGAAGGAGTGTCATTGGGCTGGTGGGCTCCAGCCGCCTCCAGCTATGGGCATACTTTAATTCCAGGGGCTAAAGTTTGCCTGAATAACATCCTTTATAAGTGACTCCGAAAATGGAACTGATTTTGCCTGAATATGTTTGTATTAAGGGTGTATAGTCTGTACTAATGTGTTGTTTTTTTGGGCCAGAATATTGGTGTTTGGGGTGGATGGAGCTAGCCTCCTAGCCCCTTGCCTAATCGTTATATGACTGCGAACCCCATCCCACTGTGTATTAACATTCTGTGTATTAACTAACACATTATGTGCACTTCAAACAAATTTTAACAAACCCACACCAGGTTTGCATTATAATTTTGTAAAAAGTAGTAAAGCAATTGGCAACAATAGTCTTTCTAGATTGATTGCCATTCAATTTAAAAACAACAACACACCCCATCCGTCGTTATGGGATTATCCGTAATACATTCACATCTTATGTAGAAAGTAATCATATCAAACATGTTCTAACTTTGATAATTGATCAAATGTTTGTATTAAATTGTTCAGTTTTAATACAAGTGTGTGTGTATGTGTATATGTGTGTGTGTGTTGGTAGTTTGTGTATTTGCGTTCATATATTGATTGAATATTTGATGGCCGGATTTTGTGGGGTAATGGAAACCTAAGTGTATATTTGGAAGAGCACGTGATTTTAAAGATATTAAAACAAACTTTATTTTATAAAATCGGTTTAGAAAGAGCTGAAATATCAATAAATGTATATCCGATTGGATTAAATGTGGGACACACATTTATTCAACAACTAAAGAAACAGATTATATTATGTCTACACTTTTTCGAATAATTTGTTTTTATGCCGAATAGGTTTTTTTACATAGTTGTTAAAGGGGTAGTAGGATAGTTTTGGTAAGGCTGAGCTTTAGTAACCAAAACCTGCACAATGAACATTACAAATTAATAGTTATAACTCCACAATGCTCGAAAGGTATAGAAAATTACAAACGACTAAGTAAAAAGCATATTATCATTCAAAAAGAGCCATTAAAACACAACAGAGCGCTCTCTAAAAAAAGCATTGGTTTCAACCATTTTCCATACAAAATTATGCATGTGATGTTTTGTTGAAATAATGATTAAAGGGATAGTTGAGTTCTGGTAAGGAGAGTACAGTTTTAGTGAAACTGAATTTTAGTAACCAAAACCTGCATCATTACATTACAAACTAATAGTTATAACTAGAAAGGAACACAAAATTACAAATGACGTAGTAAAGATCATGTTATCATTCAAAAAGAGCCGTTAAAACGTAAGAGGGCGCTCTCTAAACACTCATCGGTTTCAACCATTTTGAATAAAATATTGTGCATGTCATGTGATGCTTTGTTGAAATAGTGATTAGATAGAGAAATAACCAACAACTATTTAAATACCTATTTTGTAACTTTTTGAAAAGAGGAAGCATTTTTTTGAATTTTTAACGGCTGGTTCAAAATTCTCTAATAAACCCGGGGCCCCGGGTTTATTACAAATTGTTATATTTATGGATATTTCAGCCGTTTCTGAACCGATTTTGATCAAACAAAGATGATTTTATTGTTTAAATATTATGCTCTTTCAAATTTTACACTCAGTTTTTCATTACCTCACAAACCAATTAAGTAGTCTAGCGCCCTCTCTACCAAAACTAAACTTTCCCTTTAAATAGAGAGATCATCAACTATTTAGAAACCTCTTTTTGAAAATTTTTAAAAAGTGTAAGCATTTTTTTTTCTTTCTAAAAAGTCATCGAATAAATTTGGGCCCCAAATTTATTCCGATTGGATATATTTATTGATATTTCATCCGTTTCTGAACCGATTTTAATCAAATAAAGTTTATTCTGCCATTAAAATCGTATGCTCTTTCAAATTTTACACCTAGTTTTTCATTATCTCACAAACAAATTATTTTGTGCAGCCCTCTATACCAAAACTGAACTACCGGCCCTTTAATGAATCATTATTTAAACAAACAAAAAACATCACATTCACAATTTTAAATTTTAAAATGGTTGAAACCAATATCTTTTTAAAAGCGCCCTCTTGTGTTCTAACTGCTGCTTTTTAAATGATAACTGCATTTTAACTAAACCGTTTGTAACTTTTTCTATATTTTGGGCATGGTGAAATTATAACTAATAGTTTGTAATTATATGGTACAAGTTTGGGTTTCTAACATTCTGTTTGACCAGAACTGAAACATACCTTTAATCACAGAGAGACTTGGCATGTGATGACCAACTGTACCAGTGGTCTTTAGAGAATCTCCGTTAAAGGGATCTTGTAACTTTGTTGACAATGACATGTGCAAAAAGGGATAAATGGTTTATAAAATACATGTATTGTTGTGATCTGATATATGTTCACTAAATAAATATGTAAAAATTTCACGTTAAATGGATGTTATATGGAATCGAGTAATGAGAACAAATGAAAAGTGATATTCGCTATAAAACTCATGGCACTGACTTTGTACACAGTTTGAACTATCCAGTAGATAGTTATAAATCTGAAAAATTCCATCATTTATATCTTTATAATGGAAACGAAATTTTGAAGAAAAAAAACAAAGCTGTTCCGTGCTGCTATTGGTAATACGAATACAATGAAGTATGTGAAAACCGCTAGAGTTTCAAGTAAGTTTTGAGGATTTTGACATTGTTATTATTTTATAGATCCCTTTAAGGCCCCTGTTTTCCGAAAGACTGCAAACACTCAGATAATTGCGGAGAGCATCTGATCCATCGCACCGCTCGTCCTGTCTGTTGATATTGGCGCAGGGGAATAAAGATGGCGAATTCTACTGGCAGGAGGGGGAAGGGGGGTGGGAGGGGGAGGGTGCATGCTGGGCATGGGCAAACAACTAAACAATGACATTTATTTACAATATAAATTCTTCCCAGAGGGGCAGTAGCGTAGCGTGTTCCGACTGGGTGGGAGAGCATGCGACCTATTGGTGGCACACTCTATTGAATTTCCCCTTCTTCTTTAGTTGTCTTCTCCTTTTTTCTTGTTTGTTTGTTTTTGTTTGTTTGCTTGGTTGTTGTTGTTGTTGTTGTTTTGTTTTTGTTTGTTTTTTTTTTTGGGGGGGGGGGGGGGAAGGGTGGGGATGCACGTGCCCCCACCCCTCCCCCGCCCTTCCGTTGCACCTCGGTGCTACAGCACTGTTAAATGGGCAATGATTTATAAAGGGAGTACCCCAGCCCTTTCCTTCTTATCTACGCCAATGTACTGGCGGAAGTCTAAATCGGGACAAAAGTAGGGAGCGTGTCTTTTAGTCACGGACATGCAGATTGATTGGCAATTTTCGATTAACATCACGTTTTTGTGTGAAGTAGAGCAATGGCGTATAATAGGGAGGGTCAATTCAAATTGTTAATACTTTTTTTTGGGGGGGAGGGGGGGGGGGGTAGGGACAATGTAAAATGTTACATTTTCAACTAGTGTATATTGTAGTCTGATAAATAATCTATAAATCATATTCATTTCTCTATTTCACCGGAATGGGTATTTGCATCCTTTGCCTTTCAAGCTTAAAAGCTACGCCACTGTATACAGCTGAATCATTTTCTCGCTATTTAAAGACGGAATCAAGTACCATCATTCATATATGCCATTGTCATTATAGAGCTTCGATATCATTGCAGCATCAAGTGAAAAGTGTACTTATATTCCAACTATGTAACTGTAATATAGTCAACACAAGTGCAATACATCTTGGACCCACACCTGAAACATATTGTTCAATATCACACGACGATATAGTTACATTGATATTCATAAAAATACGTTTGTTAATTTCCATTCTTAAACGAACTTATCGTCGATACGAATTCGCAATTTAGTAGTGTTTCCTGTTTGCGTCTTTCAACAAGCCACGCAAAGGAAACCATGGCTTTTGCAAACTGTTCTTCGAATTGTACAGATAACTTGTCAACATCATTATCACCGACATCACTATCAGGGCAGAGCGGAGTAACGTCGGCCGACCTCTTCACAATTGTCTCAATCGCGGTCATGGGGACCATGGGGATCCTCAGCAACTCTTTCGTCCTCCTCGTCATCGGCTTGGTGCGCGATCTGCAGACGATCACCAACCTTCTGATCGCCAACCAGTCGCTCATCGATCTCGTCACGTCCATCATGCTCTTTCTGCGACTCGTGCCGACCCCGGTGGTGAACGGAAACGACCTCGCGCGCTCGCTCCTGGTGTGCACTTTCCTCGACAGCAACCTTCTATTTTGGTCGACCATCGTCGGATCAACATTCAACTTGGTGCTGATCACCCTCGAGCGCTATTACGCCCTCGTTTACCCGCTGCACTATCGCAGAACCGCCACCGTCTGGCGAGCGATGGTCGTTGCTGTGATCCCCTGGATGCTAGGTCTTGTAAACCACCTGTACATTCCGTTCTCGTTCCGCATAGAGGGTGCTTACGCCAGCTGCGCCTATGGCTTCACCCAACAGCAGAACTCCATCGTCGGTGTGATCTGCTTCGTCATCCAGTACGTGGTTCCTATCGTCATCATGGTGTGGGCTTACGTCCGCATCGGCGGTGTGCTAAAGACGCGAGTTGGGGCCGCTCCACCAAGATCGACCATGCAGGCAACCGTCTCGCACACTGCAGCACCAGCCCCACCATTCAAGG